>CAKAOH010019298.1:0-26378 GCA_916701665.1 Sebastiscus tertius
TCCTGTTTCCAGGTAAAAGAGGCCCACTTTAAGGCCCACCCAGACTGGAAGTGGTGCAACAAAGACAGGAAGAAGTCTAGCTCTGAGGGCCGTGGGGTGCCCGGTGGCAAAGACATCAGAGAGAGAAGCATGTCCGAGTCCACAGGTTGGTTTCACTCAACTCACACAATATACAACACACACATTTATATTTTTGTAACATGTCATTCACAGGATTCTTATTCTCTCCAGTCCTTTAACAGTCCTCTTTTTGCCCCCCTGATAGAGCCGCACTCTGTGGAACTGAAGGGAGTTGGTCCAGGTCTGGTGGGCGTATCTGAAAGGGGCACAGGAGAAGGTCATGTGGGCCAGCTCACCCGTCCCCGAGCCTTCTCTCAAAGTGCCATGCACAGCCTGGAGCGCAGTGACCGGGGCAATACACAGGCCCTGGCAGAACTGGCACAGGTAAGAGAGGAGCACAGCTCATAGACATGGAAAGTTGATTTTGTAATCCTCAACTTTGCATATTGTAAATTGGAGACCATTATCACTGCTGGAGACATGAACAGTATTCTACTGCTGCTTTTGTAAACATGACTTGATTAAGAAATAAAAGCTAGTTTGTTTTCCATTGGAGTCTCTGCAACAGAAATAATTTTCTCTGGCATATTTGCGTTTCACAAACAAAAAAATGTGTTTTTAACATTGTGTCAGTGGAGAACTAGGCCTTTTTCAGTGATACGGTCTCTCACACTTTACATAAAATCCACAGACACACTGACCTGTTTCAAAAGCATCTCTGCTACAGGCTCTTTAATCTTTTTCCAGATGTGTGGGGATGGTGGCGGTCAGTTTTCGAGTCATGCCCCGCCCTTGTCACGGTCCCAGCGGGGGGTCAGCGAGGACATGACCAGTGATGAAGAGCGCATGGTCATCTGTGAGGAAGAGGGAGATGACGATGTCATTGGTGAGAAATTAGACCTACTCTGCTCATGAAGCCAAATGTTAGATTAGTAGGTCTGTCAATCGATTAAAATATGTAAACGCTATTAATTACACGATGGTCCATAGTTATTTGCAAATTAATTACACATTTTTTTATTTGTTCAAAATGTACCTTAAAGGGAGATTTGTCAAGTATTTAATACTCTTATCAACATGGAAGTGGGCAAATATGCTGCTTTATGCAAATGTATGTATATATTTATTATGGGAAATCAATTAACAACACAAAACAATGACACATTTTGTCCAGAAACCCTCATAGGTACTGCATTTAGCATAAAAAATATGCTCAGATCATAACAAAGCTTCACTCTAGCTTTAAAACTGAGCCTGCTACAACCTAAAAATTGCAAGTTGCGTTAATGCGTTAAAGAAATTAGTGGCGTTAAAACGAATTTGTGTTATTATCGTGTTAACTTTGACAGCCTTGTAGATTAGATTTATTAAAGTGTTAGTACACTGCTTCCTCTGCCACTGGCCCACTCTGTACATTTCCAGCAACTGCATGTGGAATACTTATTCAGTCAATGGTACAATAAGATTCTCAATCAGAAGTAAGGGATAATGTCTGCAGTGATGCCTTTGTGTCACGTCACAGAAGATTTGGTGAAACCGTCATGAGGTCTTTTTTTACGTTGTGTGGTTTCATCTATTCTCTCTGCACTGCTTCTTCCCTACTTCTTAACCCCCTGAGATCGACGCTGTCGTATACGACAGAAAAGTACTCTAGTTACTATTTTTAGAATACCTCCAGAACGCTGCGGTGTAGAGACTTACTTTAACTTGCAACTGCTTCGTCACCATCGTAGCTTTCTAATGAGGGTGAGGGTGCGATATATTTCTTTCAGGCGGTTTGTAATCAAGCTTGGAACAACAGTGTTGTTTCAGAGACTTCATAAAAGTAATAAATCCAACAATGAAAGTCTTCTGTGAGTATTTACTGTATTTCATTTCTGTTTTGTTTTTTTCTCGTCTTTATGGTCATACCAGTATTCATACATTCATGTGACATCACCACAGCATACATATTCTGATAGCCCAGTTTGTCATGGAAAAAAATATATAAATGTCATGATTGTGCATTAGAGTGTTGAGATTCTATCTCAAGTATAACAAAAGGAGACCAGGCGGACCAAAAATAGCAAAAAAATGGCTTTGACCTCTGAGGGTTAATGAAGCTAATGGGGCTAAATTGTGTCCAGTTTTTGACCACTTCCATGTTTGATTTTAAAGATCAGATGCCATGAAGAGCTGATTCAGACACTAAGTACACCCTGACTTGATTGGATTATAAATTGCAAGGATTGTCAATTGTAGCTGTAGTGTATTTTTCTTTTCCACAGAGGACCCTTATCCTAGCAGTTCCATAGACCTCAAGTGTAAGGAGCGGGTGACTGACAGCGATAGTGAGAACGGTTCTGGCGACGAAAGTGATCGGAAGGTAACCGGCTTGAACAATCATTTTCCTGCTCTTATTGAGCTTTTCAATGTATCTTGTTATTGAGGGCAGTTTGTTTTATGATGTCAATAACTGCATCTGTTTGTCTGTCTGTCTTTTTCAGAGAGTTTTTGCTCCAGTCATTTGCTCCTCTGCATTATCATCTTCCTCACACCACACCCCTCATGGCAGGAGTGTTTCACTCTCGTCTTACCCCAGCAGCAAGCGTTATGATGAGGGAAGATCAGGAGGGGGAGGTTTTTCAGATCACAGGAGGAAGGATAGAGGAGAGGGAGAGGGTAAGGACACATTTGGGGGTGACGGAGGAGGAGGAGGAGGAGTGCAAGCCACGTCTCTCTCCCTTACTTCTGGCCAGTCAGTCATCTCCACTTCTACAGCTGGAGGGTATCTTTCCTCATCAGTAGGTTCACTGGGGGGGAACCAACTCCTGGGCATTGGCGCTGTAAGGATGGCATCTACGGTGGTGACCAACGTAATGCGTCCTGTTATCAGCACGCCACTCCCCATCGCCAGCAAACCCAGAGATGGAGGCACATCCAGCCCGCATCCGCCAGAGAGGAAGTCCCTGACTCCCCATCAGCAGCCACAACTTCTGATTGGTTCAGGAGCCGGAGGCGGGATCCCAGCCACGGGGGGTGGGTACTACTCTTCATCATCACCTAATCCTTTAGGTGCAGGCGTGGGCCATGGTGGTGTAGTGACTAATTTGGTGTTAGGAGGGGCTCTGTCTGCTCAACCTGCTGTACAGCTCATCACCCCCTCCCACCACCCTCAGCCCTCCCAGCAGCAGGCCTATCCCTCCTCTGCTGTTTCAGTACCGCATAGCCAAACCAACGGGCCGCTGCCTCTGTCCCTGCTTCAGCCCCAGTTCCTTCCCGCCTCTTCCCTAGCATCCCCCGGGGGTAAGGCCATCACACAAGTCCAGTACATCCTGCCCACCCTACCTGCCAACGCCAACCCCAAGAGTCCGCCTCAGCAGCTCAGCCAGCCAACTAGTTTCTTCAACCTGCCCACAGCTCCACCCACACACATGTCCCTGGCCAATGGGAAGCAGCAGGGGACAAGTCCACTGACAGGATATACGTCCAGCTCAGCAGTGGGAGTGGTCAGCCCGGGAACTAGAGGTGAGAGTTTAAGAACCGCAGTCATCACTAGTAGAGTCATGACAAGGTGTTATTACTCCTAATAAAATAACCATTCTCCCTCTTTCTTTGCCTTTGCCTCAGTGCAAACACAGTCTCCAGTGCTCCAGGGCAAAATGCTTGTTCCCATGGCAACAGTACGGACAGCGCCAGCCCCTGCCCAGCAGTTTCCCATTGTGGCTCCACCTCTTCCGGTCCAGAACGGTGCTCAGACAGGAAGCAAGGTCAGTGAGCACTTCACTGGAGACACATGAGAACTTTATAAAATATGTCATTTCTTTCAGTTATGTTAGTAAAAAAAAACAAATTAACTAACCACTTGTATTTGTCTTATTCTTTTCTTTATGGCTTCCTCTTTCCATGACAGATCATCCAGATAGCTCCCATGCCTGTGGTCCAGTCCCAGCTGACTCAAGGTGGTGCAGTCCACTCTGCCAGCCCCTTCCCTGTAACGGTGGGCACAGCTGCTGTGGTGGCTCCAGGGTCAGCCCCCTCCCAGGCTGTACTCCTGCCACCAGCTCCTACCAGGTAGAAAATAACAAACAAACTACAATGAAAGAATGAATATGGATCCTACACCTCTTGAACCTACGACACCACCCTTTTGTGCTTTTCATTTTGCATTGGGGCATCCATTGCTGACTTTATAACATCTGGCAAGCTATATACACAGACCACAACAGGTATACTACGTCAAATAACAATTTCAAGTATCCATAGGCTCATAGTCTGTGCTGAAGTGGTAAACGTCACCACTTTGGTGCACCAAAATAAACAAAACAAAGAGTGCAGATTAGTTTTCAGCCCCAACAGTTATTCTAAATTGACTGTGAAATGCTTTTCTGTAATTGCCTGCCTAGCACCCTTTTTATTTTCTAAACCCACCCACCTGCCACTGAAAGAAGGCTATAAAAAGGCTCTTTCAGACATGCACTTCACCATGTAAATGTGTCATTTCAGCATGTTGCTATCATGTTTGAAGTATTTTGTGTTTTTCAGAACACAAAATGTTATGATCCAAACGTGTGACTTGTGCCGCCTTCTTAAGATAGCTGTGTAATACATTTTAAACGTCAGCCCAATTATCATTACTTGTGCGCAAGGAAATTAAATCTGTTTAATATACCCTTTTACAAACAAAATACTGTACATGAGCCAAATTTAACGTAGGAAGATTAGGAGTAGGCAGATTTTTTTTATTTTTCTCTTGCATTGCAAAGGAAAAGAGATCTGCCTCGGAAAATCCCATTGATCACATTGCCAGCCAGTTTGCTCTAAATTTTCAGCTTCTTTCACTCAAGATGCTTAAAGGATGGAAATCCAGCAATATGTCGTTTTGTGTAGCACACAGTTCTTATTAAACCTACTAGACAACATAAACACACCCACATAGCTGAGGCCTCTGACCTCACGACAGCAGCCGCGGCAACGGGAATGAACCCAAGTCCATGACGTAAACTTGCTAGTATTAAACCTGCAGTAGGCATAATGTTTTTGGCATCATTGGGCAAAAAGTCCATAATAACCTTTCGGCATATTGTAATTCAAGTGTTCTAAGAGAAAGCTAGACTTCTGCACCTCCTCATGGCTCTGTTTTCCAGCTTTAAAAAATCTAGCCCGTGACGGGAAACTTTGGCCAATCACAGGTCATTTCAGAGAGAGAGAGCGTTCCTATTGGCTGTTTATTCAACGGAGGCAGCTGTAAATCACTCGCGATCTCTGATCAAACAGTCAAACTAGGCAGCGCTGATCAAATATGAATCAATATTCTGTTACTGTAATGCCTATTTCTCACATCTTGTAGTGTACTGTTTAGCTGTAAAATGAGAAAGTTTGCTCCGGCTGGTGGGCGGTGCTTGGTATTTCCTCAACTGATCTCAACATGGTGCCCAGGTCACACACACTTCTAGCTTTTTGGAGGCCCTGTGCACAATCTAGTTTTTTTGACCAAATCCTACTTTTCACACATAAAAAAAAAAATTTAAATTAAACTTAGCAGCATTGTTAACATCAAAACAAACATCAAAATAATTACTGATGAAGTTCTCTTAGTTTTGTATTCAATATAATACCGTAATAATACTCATTGAAATGTATTGAAACAAATATATATGTGACAAAAAAAGCCAATTTATTATTTTGGCTGGTAAATAAATATGCTCGGCCAGTGAATTTTTTCATCCACCAGTCCACTTGGCAGGTGAGTCAAAAAGTTAATTTCGGACACTGTGTGTTGTCTAATGAATTGTGTATCTCTCTCTGTGAAACTCGAGTTGTAATTCTCCATAATAGAGACATGTATCTTTGAGAACCCAAAAGCTGTTTCTTTAACAGATAGATGAACCCAACAAGGTTACGGATCAGATGTCTGAAAGGGGCTATAAACAAATTATGTGCCAGTAAAGCTTGACTCAGCTCTGACGAACAGGCGCCCATTTGTGAACATATGCCAGCATCACTCATCCTACCCTGAGCTGCTGTGATCTCAGTAGTGGTTCCATAATTTCCAGTTTCTTTCGAGTTTACGTGAGCCAAATATTTGTTTCTGTATGATATAAAATCCCACTGATGACTTCCATGAAAGGACTCACATAGTGCTTCAGACAAAGATTTGGATAAGGCGTGCTGTTTGCATGTCCTGTGTACATCCTCCAGAATAAATATTTAGAAAAAGAAGTTCCAACACATGAGCAAACATTTGAAAAGAAGGACCGGCTTTGATCACCATTGTTTTGATGCTGTTCTTTCTATTGAAGCAGCATTTTTTTTTGTTATTAAATGAGAGACAGCAAGCCACTAATGGATCTCACAGTGATTCTGAATTTCCCTAAAACTAGCAAACATCCCCTAACCAAAGATAATTCCCCTGCAACCATTTTAGATTTGGAGATTGGGTGAGCATGCACAGAAATCATGTACTTACCCCAAAAATTGAAAGCAATCAGAACGAGTGTTTACATGACAATTTTCACCCATTAAAATTTTATTCAATTCCAGAGAATGAAGTACCTTTCCAAATGGGCCGGTTTATGCCCATCAAGGGTTTAAACAAGACAGTTTTATTCTGAGTGGACTTTTATTTAGGACTGCACGATATGCGGAAAATCTCATATCTGCCATATTGTTGTTCACTGTTGCGATATGACTTGCGATAAATAAACAAATTTTGACATGTGCATATTAGCTATACTTAGGTCAGCCTGTTTGTCTTTAAATTCAGAACCGGATTAGAATTGAATTGTATTTTAAATATAACTAGGTTAAATGTTGTTTCTATAGCAGCAACAACAGTAATGTTCACAACAGCAAAGTCACCATATAAACTCGATAATATCTCACTGAAAACACATCTAAAATGTCATAAAATAAGAATGAAGAACACAGACATCAGTCAGTATCAGTCATTCTTCCTCCCTCTGCTGATGTGATTCACTGCTGCAGGTACCGCTGATAGAGGGAAGAGAGGCTGCTTTGTCTCAGCCAGCAGATAAGTTTACTAAGATTTGTGTCAAACAACGACATACGGACAGCGTTTGTTTTAGTTCATATAGCCGAGGATTACGTTGCGCCTATACTTTAATGAACACTGAGGATTCGTAGTCTGCAACAAGATGGCCTCCAACCTTGTCAACAACAGCGCATCACCGCTTAACTCCTTCCATTCCACCTTACACAATAAAAATCCCCGGACACATACACTGAAACACTGCTTACTAGAGGGAACTTAGTCATTCAGAGCCTTCACTAAGAGGCAAGAGGGATACAAATCTCCATGTAAACACAGATAATATAATCTAATGACGCTTTTTCTGATTACTGTTTAACAGAAGTTGTTATCAGTTGCATTCTGAGTCTTGATAAATGATACCATATATAAGGAAGTTGTGGTGTTTCTTATGGCAGGAAAGCATTGAGAGCAGACAATGCGAGAAACAAAAACTCCAGCAGGGGTGCAGCTGTAGCAGTGCAGCTCTATTCTGGATGTGTTAGTCATGCTGCTGGTGGCCCAAGTTGCCTCTGCCTGCCACCCCCACACTACCTC
This sequence comes from Sebastiscus tertius, assembly GCA_916701665.1. NCBI lineage: Eukaryota > Metazoa > Chordata > Actinopteri > Perciformes > Sebastidae > Sebastiscus > Sebastiscus tertius. The sequence continues at coordinate 7,628 of CAKAOH010019298.1, forward strand.
TCAGCTCCTAACACACACACACACACACACACACACACACACACACACACACACACACACACACACACACACACATATAGCACTAGTCATCCAGTGCTGCTTGCTGTGATGTACACTCACCCACTGACCCTCACTGCAGCACTTCTTTGTTTGTCTTCCTCTTTCCTTCTAATCATGTCTCTGTTCCCTTCATTTTCGTTCTGGCTCATTATTGTACAATAACAACCTTCCGTCACCTTTCTTCACATTTTTCATTAAAACAATTTAATCTTTCCTTCTTCACTCTCCCTCTCCTCATTTTTAATCCTCACATTTCTCTCCTCTAATCACCTCTTCCTTTTTTCTCTCTACGTCCTCGTCCAGGATCACCTATGTTCAGTCCACTCCAGGGGTCCCATCCGCTCTGCCTCTGGTCTCCACGACAACAGGCTCTTCCACCACCCAGCAAGCCCTGCCGGTGCCTGGATCTGCATATGTGCCATCGCCCCTGGCAACACTCGGGTTCACAGCCATCGCACCACCTGGACAGACGCTGGTTCAACCACTGATTGCAGGTCAGTGCTGTGGAGAGCTCATTTGTTCCGTTCGTTATATACTCATTCAGTGTTTTTAAAGTCTTGTATGAAATGAGCTGTATGAACTACAGCAGTGGTAGGCAAACAGCGGTCTGTGGGACAAATCCAGCCCCCCAACAAAATGTTTGGTCCCCCTGACAAATTCAATTTCATAGCTAACAGTAAAACTTGTTTCATGTCTTTTTTTGTTTGTTTTTTTAATAAATCTACTGTAGATAACAATGTTAAAGAGGACCTATTATGCTTATTTTCAGATACATACTTGTATTTGGGGTTTCTGCTAGAACATGTTTACATGCAGCGCCGCTCTAACTAGCTTTGTTTGGGGGCGTGCCAAACTTGCCGCTAAGCAAAGTGTGTTACTTGGTGACATCATCACGTTATGGAAGAAAAAGCAAGAATTCAATTTAGCCTGCTTGACCAAAACCTTTGTGTTAACAAGTTTCATTCAAACATAATCAAAATGAGCCAATGCTTTATCATTGTTGTGTGGATAAACTATCAATTACATCTCTAGTCTCATAGTGCAACACAGAAACATACAATATATGAGTGTTTCTTTGCCAAATGAGTATTAACATAAGCTGCTTTAAGTCTCCTAGCTCAAACATACTGGGGAAAAATCCAGATCCAGTTCTAAAACAAACAGTTTTATACCTCAAATTAATTCTTACATGAAATAAAATTAATAAACAAACAAAAGGAAATTAAAAAAAATTGTAGGCGTGTTTCTACTGCGCCTGGAAAACATTTGCGGCCCATAGTTTAACTTGCTTGTTTAATTGTTGATCCCTGAGATACAATATCCACATTTATCTCTTGTTTGAATACATATACAAACATCTGTTTTGACAAAGTCTTTGGTGGTCAGCAGTTTTTGATGTGATGTGTGTTTTAACCAATTTCAGTAGCACTAGTTAGATACCTCACAGGGTCAAATCTGGACCGACAGTTGTCAAGAGAGACTGATTCACCAATTTGTTATATTAATTGACAATAAATAACCGATATGGACATTTATTGATGTGAAAATGTTATGCAGCTGTTACAGAAAATAATATTTGGCCTCTATTATTGTCATGTTTCCTTCATCCAGGTCAGCCACCACTCCTAGCCACAGCTCAGTCCCCACAGCCCTCCGCCCCAGCCTCAGGCTCCGGGGGCCAGATAGTCACCGCCATCTACCCTCCTTCATCTAGTGTCACTATGGCAACAGGGGTGGTCTCCATGACAGCCGTACCCCCCAGCGTGGTCTACTCCGTCTCCAGCCCTTCCAGCGCTTCCCCCCACATCCTGTCCAAGTACACAGTAACCCCCACCACAATCACGCACCCACATCCGCAGCCCCATCCGGACAGACAGGCAGACAGGCACCTGCCTCCGGACAGACCTGCGGATCGACAAACTGACAGACTGGCTGAGAGGCAGGCGGAACTGCTGACGCATTCGGACAGACATTTGGAGAGGCAGACCTCCAGCAGTATCAGCTCAGTGGCACCTCCCAGTGGCTCAGCTGTGTCCATAAGGCCCTGCAGTCCTCCACTTCAGATCCAAATACCTGGTATGTATTGTTTTTACAACACCTGATTTACATGGTTGTAATATGTAGGGAATTATTTTATTGATATTATATTTTAAACTTTCTGTTTTACAGGCAGTACACCAGGTACGCCCAAACTAACCCAGCTTCCAGTCAGGACCCCTCAAAAGGTGAAGGCAACAGTCGCAAACATCCCCGTGGGCAGCTATGAAGGAGGAGGCCGAGGAAAAGAGAGAGAAAGGGAGAAAGACAGGGAGCGAGAAAGGGAGAGGGAGCGAGAGAGGGAGCGCGAGAGGGAAAAGGAGAGGGAGAGAGAAGCTGCAGCCACTAGTCGCTTCTCCTTTGACTCTGAGCTGGCGGGGCAGACAGGGTCTCCATCAACACATTCTGCTGAGGAGCCGCCGTCCTCCGACAGACCCCTGGAGGGCTCCAGTGCATCGGACTCCTCTGACACACGACACAGAGAAAGCACAACCACCAAAGAGGTGAGAAGAACATCACACACTGGCTTTCAGCTCTAACATAACTAGGGGTGGGGAGAAAAATCAATTCACCTATGTATCGCGATTACGATTTTTAAATCTATTTTTTAATGCCAGAATCGATATATTTGCTTCTATACGGAGGTAGAAAGAAATTACCGCTTTTATTGTTGTAATCAGAGTAACGTGACGTCATATCCGTTCCGTATCTGTCAACCAAAACAAACCGCAATGAGCCAACATGAAAGCAGAAAACGGCAGAGGGCCTGCATAGATACGACCTGCACCCTCACATTTTAAGTCCAAAGTGGTAAACACTACACATCCAGTAAAGTATGGAAACACTTCACACATTGCCAGGAAAAGCAGAGCTAGATATCATGGCTAAAGCTGCATGCTAACTCTGTCATGGACAGGAAACATTATCGTAATGCGGTAACGTGCGGTCAAGTCAGCCGTCGCTCGCATCTCCGTGGTCAAATCAGCCGACACTACAACTGTAGAGCACCCATATACTGACATTTATGTTGATTACAGTCAAACAGAGCTGATCATGGATGTATAAAGAGAACGGAGCTGACGGGGAGAGCTAGAGACAAACTTGGCGAAGTTAGTGGAAGTATACGCGTGTGACTGCGTCCGGTTTTCAAAATAAGGTGTTAACAAAGGGAACTGTATATACAAAATTAATATATGGAAATAAGATTGATTAGAATATATTTACCAGAAGTATAAAACATTACATGTAGCTTATAAATTAAAAAGAACATACCACTAATTTGTGAGGGAAATGTCTATTTTTGGGTTGCTGGGAAAAAAATGTATAAATAATGACTGATATATTTGACTTCAGGACATCATACATGCTGAAAATCAAGCATTTTTATGTATTAATTTAGATATTTTCCAAATTAAAAGTCCCTAGAAGTGTATGATTCAACTTTTTCCGATGGTATAAAAGTTGACAAAAATCGCAATAAATTATAAAATCGAATCACAATACTTTTAGAATCGCAATACATATGAAATCGCCACCCAAGTATCATGATAGTATCGACTCGGGAGATAGATGTATCGTCCCAGCTCTAAATATAACGAGAGAAAACTTCCCAGTTGTTGTCGAAGCATACTTAACATTGAAATTTCTGTGCAGGCTGCATGGAAGGAGTCCCTCCCCTCCTCACCTCCCCCGCCTCCATCAGCCACAGAACCCACCCTGCCACCCCCACAGACTGACAAAGAAGGTCCTACACCCAAAAAAGTCAAAATCCGCCCACCACCACTTAAGAAGACGTTTGACTCGGTGGACAAGTGAGTTAACACCTTCATGAATTTTCAGTGTAAGGTTGCAGAAATGATTGATGGGCGGTGTATATATACTGTGTATTGTGTGTGTGTGCGTGCGTGTTGGTCTGGCAGGGTGCTGTCAGAGGTGTACTTTGAGGAGCGCTTTGCCGAGCTGCCAGAGTTTCGGCCTGAGGAGGTTTTGCCTTCGCCCACCCTGCAGAGTCTGGCCACTTCACCCCGCGCCATTCTGGGCAGCTATCGCCGCAAGAGGAAGAACTCTACAGGTTTCACTCTCATGATACTCTGATTAAATGCTTTTAGACTGAGTACTGTAGGATAGCTGCAGTCACCGTCATGAATGTGCAGTCATCTGGTGAACAGCAAATAGTTGCTGTTGTTTATGGAAGCAAAGGTTGAACTATCTCTAGCGTTTATTGACTTTAGGGCACATGATGCTCCGTACAGGTTTTCAGGATGAATCCTGATAAATGAGCTGATTTAAGTTTGTTTCCTCTGTGTGCTTCCAGATTTGGACTCTGCCACTGACGAGCAAGTCTCTCCTAAGAGAAAGAGTCGGCGGCGCTCAAGCTGCAGCTCGGAGCCCAACACGCCTAAAAGTGCCGCCAAGTGCGAGGGAGACATCTTCACCTTCGACAGAGCAGGTAACACACAGGCAGGGAGTCTAATGTATTTAATTTCAGGTAATTATTTCCTTGTCTTTTCATTTTGAGTTCTGGGTAGGTGATGTGTGTCATGGCAGCGTAGGTTGAGGGGTTTGAGCTAAAGTAGAGCTCTTGTTGGTGTGATTTATTGTTTTTTCTAGTGTTTGTACTTTACTTACACTGTAATATTTTGAATCTCTTGTGTCTTAATGACCTCAAATTCCCCCTCCATAGTTGGCTTTATTTTAGTTACTCACATCTTGGTGATAATCTGCCGTACATATTTTCAAAAGTGATTATTTTAATGAGTAAAAACAGTTAGAAACAGGGTAACAGCACAAAGATTCGTATTGCTATTGTTATGGAAGTAAGCATCCAAATAAAGTAGGCATGTTTGTCGCAAAGAAAAATCTAAAGATGCGGTTGAAAGCTCTGGAAAAGACCTACAAAGTGGACCTTGAATAAAGATTTATTTTGTCAATCTGATGTTAAAACTGGTTTGAAAATCTAAAAATCTCTGAGCCAGATAAGAATCACTGACTTGATGAAAGGTTTTACCCGCTGCTGTATTCTTCCTGCTTGGTTGGTTTTACCTGTTTGAGTGGATCAACGATGACGGGGCCTCAGGGGACAAAGGCCCTGTTCAGACCTGCCATTAACAAGTCTTGGGTGATCCGATCACAAGTCGACAGATCTAAGTACGTCTGTTCACATCTGGGTTTAAAATGCGTCTCGAGTGACCGCTTGTGTTCGAATCTCACTGAGAAAATGGACACTTCGGACCACGTCTGAATGTAGTCTGAGCGATTGGATTTCAATGCGTCTTGGGTGCGTTCACACCTGTACTCAGAGCTGTCCATTTGTGATCGGATCAACCAAGATGCATGTTAATCTGGTCTGAATAGGGCCATAAACAGAGATGATTATTATTGTAACTAGTTTCCTGAAGACTCATCCTCTCCACCTGTTTGTCCCTGACCCAGCCACAGACGGAGAAGACATCCTGACAGATCTGGAGTTTGATAAGGTGCCGTACTCCTCCCTTCGACGGACACTGGACCAGAGGCGAGCGCTGGTCATGCAGCTGTTCCAGGAGCAGGGCTTCTTTCCATCAGGTAAGACACGAACACACACTATATGTATTAGAGCTGTCAAAGCTAACGGGTTAACGCAAATTCATTTTAACAGCACACATTTCTTTAACACGTTAACGCAATCGATCTTTCGGAGGTTGTAGCGGGGTCTGTTTTAAAGCTAGAAAGAAGATACTGGTATCATATGAAACTAGAAAAAAAGTTTGACTTCAGAGTATAAAATTCTCCGGATCTTCCAACGACCTTCCATAAACCTTGGGCTCATAAATCAGGCGCAGTAGCATTCTTATGTAATTCTGCCTCCCAGTCCTCGCTCCAGCCTCGGTCTGGGTCTCATTCACATGAACAGAGGAAGGGAAATAAGTCTGGATTCGGCTATTAGTGCATTTTTAGGATCTAATGATTTCAATAAGGACTAGTAAAGTGTTCGTACTGAGGAGTTGATTCACCTCAAAACAAATTATCCGTAATTCTAATTCTCTAATTTTCTGTTGTCATTGTGTTTCCAGCTCAGGCCACTGCAGCCTTCCAGACAAGATACTCCGATATATTCCCCACTAAGGTGTGTCTGCAGCTGAAGATCAGGGAGGTCCGGCAGAAGATCATGCAGACGGCTACCCCCTCTGACGTCTCTAGTTTAGGCATCCCCGACTCGCTCGGCCCCCTCCCCGGACCTTCTGGCTCCCAGTCAGGAGAAGGATCGATGAGGGGAGGGGGGGACCTGCAGGACGACGACGTGGAGCAAGGGACGGAGGGGAGCCCAGAGGATCCTCGGGATTCACAGGACTCTTCTAGATGAGGGATGCTGACAAATTAGCTTGACCAATCAGTGACTGTTGAAGTCACACCTTTCCACCCCCTATACGCTTTCACACACTTCTTTTTTTCTTTTTTTTTTTGAAATCCACACTCTCCTCTGGTCAGATCCTGATTTCTTTCCATCCTCAGCAGAGAACCTGTGAGGTTGGGAGATGTTTGTATGCAATGTTGGGCCTTTTTTTTGGTAATGTGTGACCCCTTGTACCAAAAAAAAGGACACATGAAAAAAAACAGTGGCACAAAAACTACTACATAACGCAACCACAATGCACACACACACACACACACACCCTGCAAACTCTTAATTCCCACACTTGAATTCGCACTCTGTATTAACCACCTTTGGAGAAAAGCTCCCATCGATGCCAGTGAACGAAGGACCATCGTGTACAGCTGCACTCATTTGCTTGTTTCTTGTTTTTGGACGGAGCGACCTGCTTAACCCATTACGAGACGGAGAAAGAGTCAGCAGTTTTAAAGCTACATTATATGTTTTGATATTTGTTTTTAATAGCGTTAGAGCAGTAAAAGCAGTAAGTACTACTGCTTGAAGAACAACCTGTATTTAGACTTATCCGTTGTATGCTTGTGTCTTGTTTCTGCTGACATTAGGGGGCTGGGCCCTCAACAGCCGGAAACAATTTGATTCGACGCGAGAACTCGTTACTGTGGACCTGGAAAGATCTTTTTTTCTCCGTTTTATTGCTCACATGTAGACCTTCAGAGGAGGTCTACCAGGAGTGACTGAAAAATTGACTGAAACTCAAGTGGACTTCTGGCAGTGCCATCATTCCTGCAGTTACCTGTCTGGCCAAGTCCTCCCTTCTTGCGACTGACCCTTAGCACATGCCAGTAGGAAGGAGCCGAGCATTCCTGTGCCTCTCAATCGCTAGCCATGAAGGAAGGAGGTGGGTCAGAGTCAACGGGCACATCCTGGCTCTTAGTCGTAGAGGAATAGGCTGATAAGGCCTTAATCCTCTATTGCCAAGCAGTTTTATTAACTTTTTTAAAAAATAATTTGATTTGTATTTAACATTGTCATATTCAGTTTGTTGTTGTACTATTCCTATGGTTATTATTATTATTATTATTATTATTACTACTCCTCATATCATTGCAGTGAACTCTGGTCCTTAGTTTTGTTCTCATTGCTGGCAGATGTTTCCTTCATTTCCGCCAGCTGTTGTTTTCTTCTTTTTTTTTATAATTTTTGGAGGCAGGTGAGAGAAGCTGCTCCACACCTGTACAGATCCTCCATTGTAGTCTTCCCTTGACTGGCCTCTCACCTCAGCAAGGACCTGCGGTGCAGTTATTTTTCATTTCAAAGAGGACGATAAACACAACGTGGACCTTTTACATTCTTTCAGCAGTAGTAAGCCGTATGTTTTTAGGGCAACCCTGTATGCCTCCGTGTCCCCTCGCTAAGTTTGATTCTATAGCCTCAACACTTGTACATCTCCTTCCTCCACCTCTTTCCTTCCCTCCTTCCTCCCTTTGTCACTTTATTGCTCTCTCCAGACCTCCTTTTTAAGGCAGGCGGAGAGAAAACCGGGGGAAGCGAGGGGAGGGTGATGAATCAAAGAGAGCTGGTAGGATCTAATACTGGTTGTGTCTTTGTGCAAGACTTGGTTGTGTTGTAAATAATTACTGTAGAGTCAGTAGACTCATTATATTATTGATAAGGAAAAAATCTGTCATTGAACATAAGTTGACTTTTAAGACACCCGTTGCCGAAGGTAAAACACATGAAATGGAAAAAATAATAAATATGGCTATTAATGTTTTTTGTGTTATACTCCTTGTTTTGCTGTTCCAGTATACAAGAGAGGAATTTATATGAATAATTTAAGTTTGTATCTGTATCTTTCAGTATGCAAATAAAAATAGGTGTTCAATTAAAGTGGTCTTATCGCTGGCAATGTGAAAAACGGGTTTTCCTTAAGCAGAGATACAAACCATCGTTCAAGAAGGTTATCTAAAATGAAGCATCTTTTTGTCCAGCACCTTTTTTAAATGAAAAATTAATTAATTTCACATCATCTCTACAGTGTACAGTTGCCTCTAAGGTATGCAGACTTTAATATATGGTTGTGTTGAGTGAGAGTGTGGGGCACAAATGTTTATCACCTTGAAAAAACATTTATTGATTTCATCTATTTACAACAGCACGCGCAAACCTTTAAACCGAAGAAAAATCACATCCATTTCATATAAATGATAAAATTTAGCATACAAATGTCATCTGAGGCACAACCAATGGTCCTTATTTATAATCAATGTCATACCTTTCATTTTAGTATGCAATATTTCAACAGACTAATACTGAACCCTCTCAGCATTGCAAAAGAGGGAAGATGAATTACTTTGGCCTTGACATTTTATAGCATTCTTGTCCATTAGATAATAATCTGGTTCCAGTAAGTCTGAATACTCAGCCTCTCAGTAGTCATTTAGTCTTTATTCAGTATTAAGACTAATACTGAACTCATCAATTTGGCAGAATAATGTTAGTTTTTGTCCACTTCAACTCAGAGGAGCTGCAGTCCGTCCACAGCGACCGTGTCCATGGCGAGGCCGTTCTCTAAAGCGGTGTGATAGATCTCCAAGGCCTGCTCCAGAGGCAGCACTCCTCCCTCGCTGGTCTCAATGATGGCGATGGTCTCTCCGAACTCATTACACATGATGGTCGGGGTGCCCTGTGTCTGAGAGGAGGGAAACAGAATTAGTTCAACTAACAGCAGAGATTACACAGACACAATAAATGTCGTCCTCACTGATTTGAACTGTTTAAACATGTTTTGTTTAGGGATGAGCGAGTAGGATATACATTCTGACCTGCTGAAGATCTGAGGCTTGGATCTGGATGAGTTGAGTCTGCCCGTTAGTTAGTTCCACCGCCGAGGCGTCCACCACAGCCACAGCAGAGCTGGTCTCCATGGCGGCGTGAGCAGCGGCCTCTTCGTCCAGCCTCTGCTGCCTGGCGTGGGTCTTTTTGTGGTTCCTCAGGTTGGAGAAGGTCTTGAAGGCTTTGCCGCACTGCGGACACACGTGCGGCCGTTCGCCCGTGTGTGTTCGACGGTGCTCAGCCAGGTGCATACTCTGGATGAAACCTTTTCCGCACACTTCGCAGCGGAACGGCCGTTCGCCCGAGTGCGTGCGCAGGTGCTCGCGCAGGTGCGTGTTCTGACGGAAGCGTTTGCCGCATACTTGGCAAGGAAAGGGGCGCTCGCCGGTGTGGACTCGCTGGTGGAGCGCGACTCCGGAGGAAGACACAAACAGTTTGCCACAGATTGGACACTGGTGGGCTTTAGGCCGCTTCCCGGCGGCGCATCGTGGCCGTCCGGGGCCCAGGGCGAAGTGGCTCAGTCTGTGAAGACGCAGATTGGCAGGAGAATTGAGCTTCTTCCCACAAATATTACAATCTAGACCCCCTCGCGCGACAGTAGTTGAATCCCCCTCCGCTGAGGTGGAGGGCTCTGAGGTCAGATCTTTGCTCTCGTCTGTCTCTTCTATCCGCACTTCTATTTCTGTTCCAACCAGGTTGGGGTGCCGCTCCAGACAGTGGCCGTCCCGTTGTCTCCTGGTCAGGAAGCCAGCATCACAGTAGGGACACGGGTAAGGTGCCGGAGCCCCCGGGTGTTGAGTGTAGCGATGTGCTGCTAACTTGGTGGGCCAGCGGAAGGTGGCGGGGCAGTCGGGGCAGCACAGCGTCGCGGCGTTGGAGTGCAGCAGGCTGTGCTGACGGAGGTTGGAGGACTGCGAAAAGGAGCGGTGGCAGACATCGCAGCGGTACGGCCGCACGCCGGAGTGGATGAGATTATGCCTCATCAGATTGGCCAGAGACGAGAAGGTTTTGCCGCAGTCGGAACACTGGAAGGGCCGCTCGCCGGTGTGAGTGCGGATGTGGTTGCGCACGTGGATCTGCTTTTTAAAAGACTTGCCACAGATGCCGCAAACGAAGCTGCGCTCGGTGACGTGGGACTTGCGTCGATGGTGGATGAGCTGTAGCTGCGAGGTAAAGGTCTTAGAGCACGAACGACACGAAAAAGACCCTTTGACTCCTGCACCAGCGTCATCCGGCGGAGCAGGTTTGGTAGCTAAACCAGACTTGGTGGCATCCTCCACCTGCTGGGGGTCATTGGTGTTGCCTTCAAGTGGGGCAGAAACCTCCATGCAGTTATCCTCCCCGTGCTTCTCCACTTCACCTCCTTCCACTTCGCTCTGTGAACTCTCTATTGGATCTACTCCCATTTTTTCCATCTCATCCTCTGTGAGAGGAGCCAGCAGGTTGATCTTCGCCTCATCGGAGTGGGAATTCTTCTCCCTTGCTCTCTTTAGGATGGCAAGAGCAGAGAGAGATGCTCTTATTGGAGTTGAGACCTGAAGGAAAAACAACAAGCGTATGTCAAAATTGAAATGTCATGTTAACTTGAGACACAATTGGGAGGGGGTATATGCTTATTTTACTACCGTGGAGACGGGGGCAGGTATGTCCGATGAGTCACGGTTGAGGTGGGTTCTACGGTGGTAGAGGTACTTGGTCATGTTGGTAAAGGTTTTGTTGCAGAACTGACACTTGTGAAGGGGATCTGCAGTGTGGGACTTCCTGTAAGGAGACACCGAAAGAAAAAGATGAAACAATGAATCAAAAGTTCATATCGGCTGTCTTCACAGTTCCGTAGGCTGCCGTGGTGTTCTACCTGTGCATGATGAGAGTCATCTCGGTGGTGAAGCCGTTGCCGCAGTCCACACACAGGTACCTGGCTACGCCCGAGTGTGTGCGCATGTGCGTCTGCAGCGACGTCGCCTTCTTGAACACCTTGCCGCACTCCGGACATTCGTGCGTGCCCTGTTCGTGCACGCGTTTGTGAGCGGCCAGCCGGTTGACGGAGGTAAAGGTGCGGTTGCAGAGCTCGCACTTTTGGGACTTGGCCCAGACTGCTGTTTTCTTCTCCGCTACTCTAACCCTAATGTCCTCCACCTTCTCCGTGATCTCTTCCCTCCCTCCTCGCGCCTCCTCGAATCCGCTCATGACGCCGGGCTCTCCGCTCTCTTTGTCCTGACCCAGGAAGTGCTCTCCCTGGTGCTGGAGGAAGTCCTCCGGGGTCTGGAAGAGAAGGGAGCATTCTGAGCACTCGTAAGGGTGGATGACCACCACCTCTGTCGGTTGCTGCTGCTGCTGCTGGGTGTCATCCTGGACACCGGGGGCCAACCTTATCTCCAGTGTCTGGACGCCGTTCTCCAGGACCCCCAGCTTTCCCAGAGAGCCTCGGGCCACAGCGGGCAACAGAGGGGGCAGCTTGGAACGGCGCTGACTGGGGGCGGTGGAGATGTCCGCCAGAGCTTGAGCTGTGAGAATCTGCAGGTGCATGGTGGCCGAGCCCGGAGTCGCTGTCACTGGAGGCATCAGGGCGGAGCGGGAGGGTGTGGCGGGTTTGGAGACAGACTGACGTTTCTTCTGTTGTTGTTGTTGTTGCTGTTGTTGTTGTTGTTGTTGCTGCTGCTGCTGAGCGAGCACCTGGAAAATACACACAGGAATGTAGAAACCTTAAAACCCTTCATCTAATTCTCATTTAATTCCTCTGTTGTGAGGTGTTTACGATCCTAAGTACCTGTGCCAAGATCTCCCCGGCCTGCTGCTCACTCAGTACGTAGTTCTGCATGTTGTGCAGTGGAGTGACGGTGCCATCAGGCTGCAGCACATACTCCTGTTGCAAAAAAAAACAACATAGCTTATTACATTTTTATATTCAGTGAATGTAGTGCGACAGAAGTGAAGTGATGTTTGATTATTGCTCTTTAATTTAGAACAGCAAAGACGCTAAGAGTTCAGTGCCGTTGCTCCGATTCATGTCTCGTAGTTGATGATCAGATGCTTCGGAGACTAGATGTCTGCCGTTCGGCCGTGACGCCCATTCAAACTAGTATTTTCTAGAATTACAGTGCAGTTGCAGCCAACCCAATCTGTGCTGGCCAACACAACTCAGATTCACTGAGATGATAAATGTTTCACTTTGAATGCGCTCAAGAGCATTTAAGGGCCTGACCCAAATGAAATGAATGCAAAGTCAGAAACTGCCAAGTGTCTTCACCATCCAGAGATTTTGAGCTGTGCATGTGAATGACTCAGCACAGCGGAAAAATGTATGAGTAAATTACAGCCGTTACTAGATTTACTGCTCCAATTTACAGTTGTTCCACTGGCAACTTCACTCTATAATGAGCTGTATCTCAGTATAATCAAGTGCCTGCACTCCCAATAAAGATGACAATGCACTTCACACTCAACATGAATCTAGTTATAGGATGTGAATGAGTCTGCAGAATATAACTTACATCAGTGGTTCCCAATCTATTTTCTTAATTAATTTACTATATTAGAGTGAGAGCCAAAATAGATTTATTCTTATTATGGTTGAATAAATGTAATTTATGTTGTTGTTATATTGCTGCTAGACCGCCCCGTTAATACAGATGCATACCTCGCTTTGTGTGCGTCAAGCGGGAGAGCAAATAGGTTTTTGACCGTAGTGAAAATGCTGCTTTTGAAAGGCTAAACGCCAACAAATATGGATTGAAGCTGAATATTTTGTTAAACATTATTAAAGCAGCAGTGGGTAGAAATAGAGTATATATGATTAAAAGTTATTTTTATAAAATGGTCACTATATCCTGACAGTAGTGCATGAGACAGGTAATCTGAAAAAAATCATGTCCTAACGCATCTGCAAGATTTCACAGACCAGAGGAAAACAACCAATCAGAGCCGAGCTGGAGCCTTGCCGTCTCTGAGCAGCTGTCAATCACTCGCCAACTCCGATCAAACGGTCAAACTAGGCAGCGCTGATCAAATATAAATCAATATTCTGTCACTGTAATGCCTATTTCTCGCCTCAAATGTTTTCAGAATCATCTTGTAGTGTACTGTTTAGCTGTAAAATGAGAAAGTGTGTGACCCGGCAGCCATGTTGAGATCAGTTGAGGAAATACCAAGCAGTACCAAACAGCCAATAGGAACTCTCTCTCTCTGAAATGATCTGAAATGACCTGTGATTGGCCAAAGTCTCCCGTCACAGGCTAGATTCTTTAAAGCCTGAAATCTCCCATGAGGAGGTGCAGAAGTCTAGTTTTCTCTCAGAACACTTGAATTACAACATGCTGAAAGGTTATTATGGGATTTTTGCCCAATGATGCCAAAAATATTCTGCCTACTGCAGCTTTAACTACTGTTGCCCAATATGCATGTCTTATTTATCGTTGTTACAGCGCAATAACATGATGTTGGTACGGCCACATTCAATTAAGGAAGCAGCTTATTTTAACAAATTCATTGTTAATCTGTCTCCTAAAGGGTGCGGCACCAAAAGTTTGTTGAAGATCTGCACCAGTCGGTTTATTAAAATACCAAAAATTGTGACACTAACAGACAGAATACCGCAGTATGTAAAGTTAATTAATACAACTTTCCAGATTAGAACAAAAAGGTTTTTACAGTAATTCGTAAGTCAAATAAGTCTCCCTTACCACGGTCTCTGTGCTACTGTGTGTGCTGCTCCTGCTGTGGGTCCGCCGGTGCTCCAGCCAGGTCTCAGGTGAGTCAAACAGAGCCAGACAGTCCAGACACTGGTACTGAACAGGTCCTGACATCTGACCCTCGGACCCTTCTTCTGTCTCCAAAACCTCACACAGCTCTGGGGAACAGTCATAAACACAGACAGTGTTGTTTCTTAGTCTTATAAAAAAAACAAAACAAAAAAAAAAAAAAAAACATGCATGCACTTCCACACAATCATGTTGCGTCATACACAGACTATCCCACTGTACACTTTTTCCATGCTTGCTCAAAAAACACAATCTCACCTTGATGCTCCACCTCCATCCCCGCCTCTCTCATGTGCATCTCCTGGTGCTGCAGCAGCTCCTCCGGGTTCACGAGGATGGCGGCGCACTCCAGACACTGGTACTGCTGGGCTTGCCCCATCTCTGAGATGCCCTGGATGGTCATCACCTCGCCTACCTCCCCTTCTCCTTCTCCCTCTAAACCGGTGTGGATCTGCTGGTGGATCAGCACATCCTCCAGGGTGTTGAAGAGCTGGTGGCACTCACTGCACATGTACTGGTGCTCCACATACACATCCTCTGCTGCTGCCTCCTCCTCCTGCTGCTGCTGCTGTTGCTCAGCCATGCTGGTACTCTGTGTGTGTATTAAAGTGTGTGTCTTATGCAGGTTGAAAGATGAGGTGGTTGAACTGAAACTTCAGTGCTGAGTCCAATGAGGGAAGGCTACTTTTGTCATCCAGAAGGCACACCTGTGGTAAACAAAACAAATGAAAATGTCAAACATGTAGCTAAAAACTGAATATTAAATCAACAGTTATGTAGCAGCCATCACATAATGTTTCTGTTAGTGTTTCTACAGTTACGGTACACTTGTCATTAATGCGTAACTTCACTCTATAATGAGATGTAACCCAGAATAATCAAGTGCCTGCACTTGCAAAGATGACAATGCACTTCACACATGAATCTAGTTACAGGATGTGAATGAGTCTGCAGAATATAACCTACATCAGTGGTGCCCAACCTATTTCCCTTGAAGCCCCCCCTTCTTGTATCTAAGATCTTTTTTTTGTAATGACTGTAATGAATGAATGAGAAGGCACACCTGTGGTAAACAAACAAATGAAAATGTCAAACTTGTAGCTAAAAACTGAATATTAAAGGTCCCATATTGTGCTCATTTTCAGGTTCATACTTGTATTTTGTGTTTCTACTAGAACATGTTTACATGCTGTAATGTTAAAAAAAAAAACTTTATTTTCCTCAAACTGTCGGCCTGAATATGCCTGTATTTACCCTCTATCTGAAACGCTCCGTTTAGCGCATTTTGACAAAATTGCAACAGAATTGCGTTGCTAGGCAACAGCTTGGGTCCATGTGTACTTCCTGTCAGCTGATGACATTCACATTACACTGCAACTAGGAATAAACTGGGACACATTTAGAATGTTTATGTTTAAAATTGTGTCAAGGGTCTAAATATTGTATATTTGTGACATCATGAATATACAATATAACATATATATAATATAACAGTAATTACAGTACAAAACAAGTGGCACATTCAACTCAACACAATAAATACATAAATTATTAAAATATAAAACACCCTCAGAGTAGTCAATAAATAAACTAAACTACCCTCTGCATAGGAACAATACCCCAAGAATACAAATATATAGTATATATAATTGTATATTCGTGACATCATGAATGGGCAGAAATCCTGACAGCTTGTTTCAAATGCAGAGTTTCTGAATACGCGCTGTGTATTTCCCTGTGGATTGAGTGTTTCGATACTTTCACAGTATTTATATAGGACTTAAGCCTGCTTTATAATAAAAAAACGTGAAAATATCACTTTTTTTATAATATGGGACCTTTAAATCAACAGTTATGTAGCAGCCATCACATAATGTTTCTTGTTAGTATTTCTACAGCTTGCCATTAATGCATAACGTTACAATAAAGAGCCCCAGCAGTATTTATATAGGACTTAAGCCTGTTTTTTATAAAAAAAAACGTGAAAATCTCACTTTTTTTATAATATGGGACCTTTAAATCAACAGTTATGTAGCAGCCATCACATAATGTTTCTTGTTAGTTTCTCTACAGCTACAGTACACTTGTTATTAACACATAACATTACAATAAAGAGCCCCAGCAGTGTTTATTTTGGCCCTAAACCATTTAGTGCTTTGTAAACCAGCAGCAGTATTGTAGTATGTACTATGTTGTATGTAGCTAAAAACTGAACAGTATCAATATTAAATCAACAGTTATGTAGCAGCCATCACATAATGTTCCTTGTTAGTGTTTCTACAGCTTGTTATTAACGCATAAAGCTGCACTTAAGAGCCTCAGCAGTGTTTATATAGATCTCACAGAGC
Source organism: Sebastiscus tertius (assembly GCA_916701665.1). NCBI lineage: Eukaryota > Metazoa > Chordata > Actinopteri > Perciformes > Sebastidae > Sebastiscus > Sebastiscus tertius. Next base: position 24,037 of record CAKAOH010019298.1, read on the forward strand.
AGTCAGCTGGTAGACAGGTGGAGGCCTTGTGATGCTAACCATGCTACCATCCCTCACTACAACCTCTCTAATCATCCTCCGCCTCCATAATGCGCTCCCTATCTGTGTTTACAGTGTGTGTGATGGCAGATGGAGAGCTGTTGGCGGCGCTCCCTCGGATACCTCAGACCTGTTTCTGTCTCCGGTCTCCGCGGTGTCCTCCCGGTGCTCCCCGGTCCGTCGGGCGGTGTCCTGACGGCGGCGCTACCCGCTTCTCGCCGCAGCTCTCCGGCTCCTAACCCGGGCCCTTCTTCACCCTCTAGTTACCTCTCATTTACTGTCGTCGGGACGATCCCCTCGTGTAGTCATCACTCCTCGGTTCGCAGCAAGCTTATCCCCCTTTTTAGTCAGTTCGTCCCCTTGGCAACATCGGTGGAAGTGGAAATAATAAAATATGAGAAGAGTCCGTTGGAAAAATGCGTTTCATTGCGTGAAATAAACGGTTTGCACGTTGATCGACTCCATTCTTGTGAAATGAAGCCCCGCCCCAATGCGGTAGTCTCGACAGTTCAGAGCATGTGATTGGACGGGCTGGCTGTCAATCATAAACTGGGCTTTACTGATGGGTATTGTAGTTTTTTGTGTCGACTGTTGAGTACAGTTTTCCCTAAACCCCTTTAATCGTTTTATTTTATTCCATTTAACTTTGAGTTCTGCAATTTAGATACTTAATGTGCTTTTTTTTCTCAAAATTTATTTAGAACATGTAGAATACAAAAAATAAAAAATAAAAATAAAGAAAAAATAAATAGATAGATAGATAGATAGATAGTAACTTTATTGATCCCGAGGGAAATTCAAGTTTACAGCATCACAGTTCCATAGTGCAAAAACATGTTAATAAAAAGGCAGTACAGTAAAGTAAAGTACAGTTTTCCCTAAACCCTTTAATAGTTTTTTTTTATTTAATTTTATTCAGTTTAACTTTGAGTTCTGCAATTTAGCTACTTTATGTGCTTTTTCTTTTTTTTTTTCTTTTTTTTCAAAATTTATTTCGGAAAACAAAATTATAATAAAAAATAAAAAGAATGATCATACCAACAAGTGGACAGTCAGAAACAAGTAGTATTTACATACAATGAAAAGCATAAGAAAAATAAATTGTCAAACACTTGATGCCTTGATTTATATATTCGAAAAGGAGTGAGAAGAAGTATAAACTTATTTAGTCCTTGTTGGGACGATCCCCTCGTGTAGTCATCACTCCTCGGTTCGCAGCAAGCTTATCCCCCTTTTTAGTCAGTTCGTCCCCTTGGCAACATCGGTGGAAGTGGAAATAATAAAATATGAGAAGAGTCCGTTGGAAAAATGCGTTTCATTGCGTGAAATAAACGGTTTGCACGTTGATCGACTCCATTCTTGTGAAATGAAGCCCCGCCCCAATGCGGTAGTCTCGACAGTTCAGAGCATGTGATTGGACGGGCTGGCTGTCAATCATAAACTGGGCTTTACTGATGGGTATTGTAGTTTTTTGTGTCGACTGTTGGAGTACAGTTTTCCCTAAACCCCTTTAATCGTTTTATTTTATTCCATTTAACTTTGAGTTCTGCGATTTAGATACTTAATGTGCTTTTTTTTTTCTCAAAATTTATTTAGAACATGTAGAATACAAAAAATAAAAAATAAAAATAAAGAAAAAATGAATAGATAGATAGATAGATAGATAGTAACTTTATTGATCCCGAGGGAAATTCAAGTTTACAGCATCACAGTTCCATAGTGCAAAAACATGTTAATAAAAAGGCAGTACAGTAAAGTAAAGTACAGTTTTCCCTAAACCCTTTAATAGTTTTTTTTTATTTAATTTTATTCAGTTTAACTTTGAGTTCTGCAATTTAGCTACTTTATGTGCTTTTTCTTTTTTTTTTTCTTTTTTTTCAAAATTTATTTCGGAAAACAAAATTATAATAAAAAATAAAAAGAATGATCATACCAACAAGTGGACAGTCAGAAACAAGTAGTATTTACATACAATGAAAAGCATAAGAAAAATAAATTGTCAAACACTTGATGCCTTGATTTATATATTCGAAAAGGAGTGAGAAGAAGTATAAACTTATTTAGTCCTTGTTGGGACGATCCCCTCGTGTAGTCATCACTCCTCGGTTCGCAGCAAGCTTATCCCCCTTTTTAGTCAGTTCGTCCCCTTGGCAACATCGGTGGAAGTGGAAATAATAAAATATGAGAAGAGTCCGTTGGAAAAATGCGTTTCATTGCGTGAAATAAACGGTTTGCACGTTGATCGACTCCATTCTTGTGAAATGAAGCCCCGCCCCAATGCGGTAGTCTCGACAGTTCAGAGC
>CAKAOH010019299.1:0-43888 GCA_916701665.1 Sebastiscus tertius
ACACACACACACACACACACACACACACACACACACACACACACACACACACACACACACACACACACACACACACATCTAGACAACATGACAGATTGACAGACTATGAGTCACACATCAACAGTGTTTGAAAAGATTTTCTCTCTCACCTCTTTCTCTTCTCCATCGTAAGTCAAGCTTTCTCTGGAGTCTTTATTCTGAGGGCCTGAGAGAGAGAGGAGGAGGTGACAGACAGACAGAAGGAGAGGGGGAGGCAGGAGAGGGAAAAAAATAAAGGAGGGATGAGAGGAGAGAAAGTAGGTGAGAGACAGTCGCACACTTTGTTCACAGCCCTGCAGTCGTTTCTCTCTGCTTGGTTAGTAAAGAAGATACAGTTTTGTTTAACAATACAACACCAGAGTATTTAAAATATTAAGTATAATGTAACTTCATTTTGTATGTGTGGTCGTTTAAAGCAGCAGTGTGTAGTATTGGAGCAAATATGATTTAAATCATGTGCCTCTGTGTCCTCCGGTGCTCCTAATGGCATCTGCAAGATTTCACAGACTGGAGGAAAACAACCAGTCAGAGTCGAGCTGGAGCCTTGATGTCTCTGAGCAGCTGTCAATCACTCGCGAAATCTGATCAAACTAGGCAGCGCTGATCAAATATGAATCAATATTTAGTTACTGTAGTGCCTAATTCTTGCCTCAAATGTTTTCAGAAACATCGTTTAGTGTACTGTTTAGCTGTAAAATGAGAAAGTTTGTGACCCAGCAGCCATGTTGAGATCAGTTGAGGAAATACCAAGCACCGCCCACAAGCCGGAGCAAACTTCCTCATTTTACAGTTAAACAGTACACCACAAGATGTTTCTGAAAACATTTGAGGTGAGAAATAGGCATTACAGTAACAGAATATTGATTCATATTTGATCAGCGCTGCCTAGTTTGACCATTTGATCGGAGTTTGCGAGTGATTGACAGCTGCCTCCGTTGAATGAACAGCCAATAGGAATGCTCTCTCTCTCTGAAATGACCTGTGATTGGCCAAAGCCTCCCGTCACAGGCTAGATTTTTTAAAGCCTGAAAACAGAGCCATGAGGAGGTGCAGAAGTCTAGTTTTCTCTCAGAACACTTGAATTACAATATGCTGAAAGGTTAATATTTTGCCAAAAACGTTCTGCCTACCCTCACTTTAAGTGATAATAATCTACTTAGACGCATTTCAAAACAGGCTTAAACAAAGATATCTGCATCCCTCAACTTCTCAGGTGGCCTATGAGTTTCAACTGGCTCACTACTAACAACAGCAACAACGATCTTAAGCCCTCTCATTCCAGTCAGCCTCTCAACCACCTGACTGGACTTAAGTCTGGTGCTGTAGGTAAACCTCAGATGCAGCTGACCCAACTTGTAGTCTGGGTGGTCGCTGCTATGCTGATGTCAACAATCTCCTGAGGTTAGTTCATATAATCTTTAAGGATAAATCTGGTGATATTCTATATTTCTACCATGAAAAACTAAAAAGGAAAACTAACAATAAATTGATCGTACTAACTCCTTTATTCCGATCAACACATGATGGGCACTGTAGTTTATTTTGAGTTGATCCCACAAACACCGTCCTGCTGTCGGAAATACATGAGTGAAAACAGTCGCAAACAAAAACACTATTTATTCCTGTTTGAGTAACATTTAAAACTACTTTTTGCCTTTATTTGATAGCTGACAGAGTGGCAATAGACAGGAAACATTGGTAGATTGAAGGGTACAATATGCAACAAAGGTCCCCAGCTGGAACGGGGAACATTGCAGAGACCTGTACTACGAAACAGAATTTGGAGTTAGCGAGGTAACTTCAGGTTTAACCCTGGGTTTTCAGGGTTACGACTTCACTTCCTAACGGGGTATATCGCCATGGTAACTGATGCTGAACACCTAACCTGCACCGGTGCAGGTTATGTTTGAGAGATCAACTCGTTTAAATGCACGGCCTACTGACCAATCAAAGCTCGGTGCACGGAAAATTGTATTCAAGTACAGTATTTGAGTAAATGTCACTTTCCATCACTTCTTACAGCTTTGATTTCTGTTTTGATATTCATCTTTAATGTGAGCTACCGAGTTGATAACCAACATTGTGTGACTACATAGCGTGATTGCAGTTAATAGGGCCAGATAACCAAAAGATATCCTGGGTATGGTGAATTTGCTTCATAGTACAGGCCTCAGGATGCTAACTTTCTTTTTAAATAAAATATACATTTGTGATCCGTTTTTAAAGATTTACATCTTCCAAACAATTGAAGCGGCTTAGTGGCCACACACAAGCTGGGTAAGTCAGAGAGTATTGGTAGGCGGACTAACTCACTGTTGGTTGTGGTCTCTTTATGGGATTTGTTGATAATAACAAAATATATATATCGACGGCCCTATTGTTTAAGAATAGTCTTCAAAAGCTGCAGGCATTGAATTTCAATCAATTTAAGTCAAACAACTGGCAAAGAGATTCAGAAGTGAGAGAGTGAAATTAAAAGGATTTAAACCACCCTGGGTGGAAAAAAGCAAACACGTGCACTGATGCTTCAGAAGTGCATAAATTAAGAGAAACCTGTGATTTGATGAACAGTTTATGGCAGAAGGCTATTTTATTTTTCTGCAAGGGAGGAGCTTTCAATGTTATTTAAGCACTTTCAGTAGTGTGTGTACGTGTGAGTGTGTTACCTGGCTGTTCCGTTGGGTCTAATTGACTCGATGGTGCGCCGGGCATGATTGGTTCCTAGACAACAACATTCGTCATTAAGTATAATCAGCATTGACAAACAGAATACGATCTCAAAGTATACGTATGAGTCACGGATGGTAACGATCCACTTTACGCCATCAAGCTAATGAGTGTGACGTTCGTCGCCGCCCTCACCTGGATCATCGGTCTGCCACACTCCACTGTGACCAGTTTATGGCACTTCTTGTGCACCAGCAGTTTGCAGTTGATGCATTTGTAGCCTTGTCTTCCCAGACCCCAGATACGGTCTGTACAGATGGCACAGTGGGCTCGCTGCGCAGGAGGGCAGACAGAGAGAAATCATCATCACAAACAGCTACACTTTATATTCCAGGAGACGCTACAGAGGCTGTGACGGCTTCTGAAACATGAAGCCCTGCTGGTCTACAATCAAATCGTTCTGTGTCACCACCATCCCTCTTTCTCCATCAATCAATACAAAGACAAATGACCCCAGGGCAGTCAATGTCTCCTTCTCCTTTAATTACACCTACAGTAACTAAGCTTTGAAGAGTGCATTGTGTTTAGGTTTTACGTGTTACAAAGCAGACATTTCCCACATTATAATAATTCAACAATGATAATGTAAAATACGTGAAATACACATGATGAAATATATAGTAGGAAAACATTTAAAGCCAAGAAAGCACACAAGTGAAGGGCCTCAAATTCAGCGTCATGTCTCACCCTGTTGAAGCGCTTGGCTTGAAAGGCGTGACCACTGGCGTAGTAAAGCTTCCTCCAGCGCCGGGCCCCACGCCGATATATAGACTCTGTGAAAAGAGGAAAATGGATGGTAAATGGACTGCATTTATATAGCACCTTTCTACCAAAGCGCTTTACGATTTGCTTGTAATTCACCCATTCACACACACATTCATACACCAATGGTGTCCATTGTTTGTTTAGTGCATCACTCAAGGATTCTTCGACGCGCGGACAGGTGGAGCTGTGGATCAAACCGCCAGCCTTTTGATTAAAAGGACGACCAGCTTTACCTGCTGAGCCACAGCCACCCAGGCAGAGGGCTGAATCCTGCGTCTCCCCTTTACAGACCTTTACAGACCTTTACAGTATGTCTAAGATGCAGTGACATAAAATGGAGCGGTTTTTGAAATGAAAAAGTGATCTTTGCGATAACCCTGCAGCAATAAAAGCTCAATAGCGTGCGGTGAGGAAATATGACCTTGAATACTTTGGATTCATAATGGCAGTGATGGGTGAGGGTGAGCTGAATATTTATGTGGGTCATTACACCTGACAGTGGCGTAACACATTTATAGCCCAGTTTGTCATCTATTTGGGAAGGCGGTCCTCGGAAATTTCAGAAGTGGGCCTCGAGTTACAAATGTTGAGAACCCCTGTTCTACAGACTTACGAAAACATCTTTGTTTGGCACATATCCCCACAAAATCACACTATAATAATTTTAATTTTTTTAAATTGTTCAGCCCTATCTGTGTGTATGCATTTGTGTATTAATGTGTAGAAAATAGACCACTTTGATCTCTAAGGAACCTACATTTTTTCCATTTGAACTATCATTTTCTTCCATATTAGGAAATAATTTAATTATCGTGCTGCTAAGCTAAACTAAGGCCAGTGAGATTTAAGTGTTGATTTTTAGAGGCTGGAATCATCACTATCATCCAATTAATTATCCAAGTTTTTACATGGCATTGATTTGAATGGTATACACATGATGTTTATATGGGTTTAAATGAGGATCAATAAGATTTTGATCTTTGATCTTGGTTTTGTTTCCCAAAATTCATTCTTGAACTGACCAAAATGTGTGTGTGCATGCGTAAACTTCAGTGTCACCTCACAGTGTGGGAACTTCTAATTTCAAACAGTTTTCTGCTTTGAATCTGTAGTCAGATGTTTAAAAAAAGTTTTTTTTTCCCCTCACCTCACCATTGATATAATTTGTATACATTTAATGGACACTCAAATGTCTCATGCAGATTTTTTTAAAGGTTAACAAAGGGTGATACACAACCACACAGGCTTTGAAATTATTATTGTTCCACAAACTCAAAAGTCTTATTGATCCTTATTTGAGCCCATAAGTCTGAACCATTGTCATTTTTTTTAAATTAAACCTGGGTAAAAGAATTCACTTAAGTGCTCCAAATTTAAATATTGATTTCTTTGGGACCCCTCCTGATATATTAGGTTAAAACTAAAGAAGAAAAAGGTTTAACTCACTGTCTTCTCCCGGACACGGCATGCCAGGTTTCTCTGGTATACATGGGAACACTGGGAAGCAAAAAACAAAACAAAAAACAGTTACATTTAGAAAGTCTATTTCATCTAAAGAAGTCTGACAACATTCATGTGAAGGTGTTTGTGTTTGCTGTACATTTCACCTCCTCTCATCAGAACAGCAGTTACCTGTAGCGAACCTGTCGCCTTGAGCAATTCACAAAGAAATTCACTCATGTTTTTCTTATGGTGGTGCAGCGTGTTTGTGTGTGTGTGTGCAACATACAGTAAGGTGGGAAAAGACACAATCTTTAAGAAGACAGCAAAGAATATTTGTGTGCATATGTGGTGAGAGAAAGAGAGGCAGACTGGGGGCAGTGTGAGTCAGAGGCGAGGCGTGGGCTCCAGCCGACAAGCTCGTTAACGAGCAGACCTGACGACCCCCCGCGGCACCGTTACATCCTCTCCTCTGTCCTCCACCCCTCCTCCTCCTCCTCCTCCTCCGTTCATCCTCTGCCGTCTCGCTGGCATCCACTGTACTCTTGACCCCTCACCTCTGATTTGATTAAAACTTTACATTAAGCACACAGCGCCCCCGTCCCCTCTACCCCCAGGTTACACACGCAGAGCCTGTCAATCAAATGTTCCATATCACCCCCTCCCCCCGTCTGAGTTAGCCCTGACCTCTAGAGTCATGAAGTTGTACAACTATTTGTCAAGAAGGCTAAGCTTAGACGAGGATGTGAAGGCGCTCAAGGGCCCGTAGACAGACGTCAACAGCGGAAGTAATTTTCACAGGTCAGTGCGGCATTAACCGTATGTTTTGATGCTTCTTCGCTGTGTGCGGTATCTCGCCGTCTGTGTTCAGATTTTATCAGACATGTAAACGCACAGAGACAATTTAAAAAAAAAAAAATAAAAAAAAAAAAAGGAAAAGGACTTGAAAACAAGCAGCATAACCTCAGAGATTTTTAGATTGGTGGTGAACCGGATCTAAATATGTAATTTACATTTTTGTGGCCTGACATAATGCCAGAAAAAGAGGAGAGAGAAAATCCCATTCAAATCCTTTTCAGACAAACAAACAGCTCCAGACTCCAAGTAAACCAAATATAAATGTCTATTTTGCACATCTTCTGTCTACATATGATTTATTTAAAAGAATGATATGTACAACGAAGAGAGCTGTCTTTGGGCTTAACTCAAGTTTTCACCGTTGTAACCTACGCTGCACGACTAACTTGCAGGGTAACTTCATATGTTTACAATAAAGTGACAAGTAATAAAAACTAAACATGGTGGGGACACTTTTGTTTGTAGCCAGCAAGGTAACGAAAACAAGCATACCTAACAACAACAGGAACAACACAAAATATTGTTTATGTCTGTTCATGTGCGGACTTCGTTTGACATACAAAGTTAGCAGACAACAATATTCACAACTTAGATTTATTTCTAGGAAAAAACATTTTGATTCTTCTGATTGGTGGACCCTTACGGACTAAAATAATATAAATATTCAAAGAATGGACACATATTCTGACTTTATGACTGCTTCAAATGTAGGGAATCACCACTTTTTTTGTCTCTCTTGTTTACCATGCTGGTAAATCTGAATGAATTACACTTTGGTGCTCATTGTTTCCGTAAAATGAACTGAACGACTGAATTGTGGAGAATCAAACCGATCTAACGATGTGTAGCACGCAAGTCCATATTGACGAAAGTTACCCAGCGTCGAATTGAGACCTGCTTTTTTTTTCGTAAAAAACTTAGCTACACCTGGCGAGTAAAAGGGACTCGCCGATTAAATTGAAGTTTTACAGTAATTATATTTGACTGTGTAATGAGATGATTTTAAATTACATGAAAACATGTTGATCATGATGATTACTTCTATTATTAGCAGCAGAGACTAATTACTAGTACTGGCAGGCAGTTAACTACTAAACAGTCAAGTTTTCTTGCCAAACATGCCTGGATGATCTGTGTTGGCCTGAGCTCTGGTGTGCTGTAGCTCCATGAGCAAAAAATGGAAAATACAGTAATGCTGCCAGACTTGAATGGTCATAAAAAGCCCATCAGAGAGGTGAGCGGACTATTTGTAGAGCAGAAAAGATAACAGGTGTCTCATCTGGCCCTCTTACCGACTGAGCACCTGGTGTGAACCAACATCTTACTGTGTACAGAACAAAAGAACATCCTGTGAGTTAAATCCTAAAACTGTTTGTGTTCTGTTATAAACACAGCCTGTGTGAAAAGCAGCGAGGCTCACCGTGGATAATGAGCTCCGAGTCTTTGTTGACATCGTAGAGACGCAGAGCTTCTTCCAGCTCCAGCTGAGACGACACGGTGCAGGGGTCACCTGGCGGCGGAGGAGAGACGAGATGTTATTCACCACATTATAAAAAGACACCAGGTTACTGCGAAGTACCGGGTGCAGGACGGCAATCAGAGACTGTTTTTACATCCTCTGAACTAACCGTGTTTCTCTAAAACCTACATTTACTTGAATTCTCCTCTACGATTGTACACTAGTGAGATGCGACACTGCAGCTTGAAGGCAATATTTTTCTTTTTTATTTGGACGGACAGCAAAGTGTGAGGTCAGGCTGTGTAGTAAAAGTTTATTCCTTGCTGTGCGTGTCAGAAAATGTGTCTGAATTTTACAAATAACCCACCGTTCAGCGGTGGAAACTGACTTATTTATTTCAGTTTTAGCCACTTTCCCTTGTAACTAAGAACCTTTTGAGGAATCCAAAAGGAGGAAGTTTGGTGAAACACACACAGCGCTGCTGATTCAACGTCTTCAACTTGTGTACCACTTCATTCATAAACAAGAAAGTACTCTAGTATCAATTTAGGACCATTTTTATATTAAAAAAGATATCATACTAACAAAGATTGAGATATTACTGACTTTTGCAGATGACATTTACATAATTAATTTGATTAATATCTTAGCAAAATATTATATCTATAAAACGATATGGCTGAAAAGAATAACCTCCTTTTATACTTTTAAAGTTACTGATTTTAAAACATATTTAACTACGATTGAAAACTTAAAACTCAAAAATTTGAATTATTTAGACATTTCAAATTTATTCCAATTGTTTTTTTTTTCTTTTTATTCATCTTTTCCTTTCCTTGCATTTTATTTGTTGTATAATTTTATACTGTGAAATATATTTGCTGAATTTTTTGTGATGAAAAATCTGAACATGTTTATGTAACTACTGTATTGAACTTCCGAAATAAAGTATGAAAGATTTCCCATTTTAGGATGAGGGGAGAGCATTTGTCTTTGTTTGATAACATTGAAAGTAAAGTTAGGCTCTGCTGTCGGCTTCCCGAATTTAAAAAGGACAGAGAGAAAAATGGGAGAGAGAGATTGCGATATTAGAAGAGGGAGACATCGCAGCGGTGCTGCGAATGAGAGAAAGAAAGGTTATTTTCTCATTGTTTCACAGCGGTTACGTTCTAAAGCACAGATAAATAACCATCAAACACTCAACAGCTGATTCACTGTGGAGACAGATGCTCATAGTTTCATTCTCCTTGTGTGCATTTCATTCATTACATCCAACGTGAATCAGTGAATAGGCCTACTATGCAGCAGTAAATGTCGTCGCAGTGAGACAAAACGTTTATTTTTTTCTAGCAGTTTTTTTTTTTTTTTTAGATGAAACAGGCGGACACACTGAACTGCAGTTCTAGGGACTAAAAGTCCCAGGAACTTTTGGTGGAAACCCGGTTATTATTTGAGATACAAGTAGAGCTGAATGATTAGTTGATCGACAGAAAATGAATCTGCAACTATTTTAATAATCCCTATAAAAGGTTTCATGGTAATTTTTAAAGCAAAAAAGCAGAACATTTGAAAGTTTCAGCTACGCAAATGTGAGGATTTGTTGCTTTTCTTCGTCATGTGATAGTAAAATAAATATCTTTGAGTTTTGGGCTGCTGGTCGGTCGGACATAAGACATTTGAAGACGTCACACCTTGGATATTTTTCACTATTTGAGAAAATAATCGGTCAATTAAGTGAAAATAAAAAAATTAAGACACACTGCTACAGGTACCTTTCATCCCTCTGAACTGCTGCCACACTGAAATATTTCCTGTTTCAAGTTTTTATTTTGTTTTAAATACAATTTTGTGAGAATAGCTAACAATTCATGCCCTTTCTGTGCTCCTCATTGAGGTGTTTGTATTGGTGCACACTTTAAGCACATCATATTTTCTCACTTTTCTGCATTTGACTGGTCTCGTCTTTTTTTATTTTGTATCATCAAGTTTTTATCTTTCACATGCAAACATGTTAGAAATCCGATAAGGGGAAACCGGTTTCTCATTTGCATGATATTTAAGAGATCTGGTAATTGCAGAAAATCCATAATGTTACAGGTTACTTTTAATTGCAGAGAACTCCAAGACAAAGTAGAGAATTAAGTGGTACACATACTGTAATTTCCAGAGCAAAAGGTTGTGAGTGTAAAAGGTGAGTTATACAGTGGGGCAGCATGACATTTAAAAAAAAAAAAAAAAAAACGTTGTGGGTGTGACGATATGAATTGCAATACATGAACTTCAGTAAACATTGAAAAAAACGTGCGTGAGAACAAACTGCGGCCCTCGATGTCGCCATTTCAAATAGTTTCCTTTTAATTGTGCAGGCCTATTTGCACAGTGATCAATCTAAGTCAATAATGAAAATACCACTCAGACGCAGATCTAATTATTTCCTTATCACTAACAGACAAGAGTCGGGTGACACACTCGAACAGGCAGCGTGAGACGACACTGAGGCCATCGATTCTATTCTTAGTGCTCTACCCAACTACTCACAACTAAAAACCACCGACTTTATAAATAGCTCCAGAACAGAAACTATGACACACCGTGTAGATTTAAAAGATATAATCTGCTGGAGGTTGACAGAGAACTAGAACTAGTGGGTGGACGAGTGAGTGGACTGGTGGGTGGACTAGTGGGTGGACTGAGACAACCAACATGTCTGGGTTTATCTTTACTGAAAAGTTGTGGTTTCCGGAAGAGTCATTAAGTGCATGAGTCCATGAAGAGAAACTACAAACAGGAACAGAGACAAATTACTTACAGTAAATTAAAAGTACTGATAAGGATGAATCACTCACTAATCTAAATGTTCCCACGTCAGTAAGTCCAGTAAACTGTTTTTTGCTGATTAACAGTCCAAAGCCAAAATATATTCAATTAACTATCAAATAAGACAAACAAAAGCAGCAAAGTGAGACGCTGAGACTAGTTTTGTGTTTGTCAAATTTGGGCATTTTTGATAGAAAAAAAAGAATAAAACAATTAACGGCTGAAAAAATAATAGTTGCCGATTAATTTTCTGTCAACTGACTAATCAATTAATCGATTAGTGGGCTCTACTTTGGATCGATGACTGTAACTACTAGTCTCCCTGTGGCACATACAGTTTAAATGTTCATTAAAAGTTGTTGTTTGTGTTTACATTAATCATAACTAAACGTTTAATAAACACAGAGATAAGATACAGCAAGTGCAGCATTCCTTCTACAGATTTTTTTTTTATAGCAGAGAACAAGAAACACAGGCCTGTTGGTGGTATTAGTTACTTTTAAACCAGGGTTACAGAAGTATTAATTAACACATTCTCTAATTATGGTGATAATGACTTGAGTTCACATTGCGGAGCCGTGTGCGTGTGGTTCCCATGGATGGGGCCGTAGCAGAGACAGCTAGAGTTCTTCATTATGAGCATCAAGCAGCTTTTCTCTCTCAGACAGGCTAATGACTCCAGTGATTGTATGTGGGTGGCGACCAGTGGGAGCTGATCTGAGTCTAATGAGTTTGGGCAGGCTGACCTTATCCTGAGCAGAGCGGTCTGACGGCTCCATCTTTCCTATGACACTGTTACTGCTGCCTGACTGACTAACTGACTGACAACATGGAATCGGGTGTGTGGGGGGCTGTACTCTACGACTGGCAGAGAAAAGACTGAGTCTCACAGTCAAGTGACAAGGAAGCGTGTGTGCTTATGTGTTCATATCAACACATGGCACCGTCAAATGCAGCTAGTGGCCTCTGAATCTGTTTAATCTTGATGATGTCACATTTTTATTTAGTAAACACATTTCTCCCGTGAGGTGAATTTGGTCTCCCCTTGAAGCACAGATAGAGAGAAGCAGTAAAGGATGGAGAGGTGAGGGTGAGGAGGCATACCTTCCTCGTCGATCCACTTCATGGTGAAGAGCTGGTCGTTGTCCATGGAGCACATGTCCTTCACCTCCCCGTACAGACCCTCGTATGAGATGGACGGCTCAAAATGAGTGATCATGATGTCCCTGCAGAGAAGACAAATAAGTCAAGTATTTTTACTCTGGATGCATCAATCCGTCGTGTTGAGAATCAGTTACAGTACTAGCAGTCATAACGAGTCATCGGGTCAGTTTCATCACCGCTTTATCAGACCAACTGCAAACCTTGTTACATGTAAAGAGGTACGGCGATTTTCAATTTGTAAAACTGACAGCACTGTATGAAATCGGTACTCGGTATCAGCAGATCACATTTACGAACATTTAGGGACGTCATCTTGGGCTTTGAGAAACACTGATCAACATTTTCACCATTTTGTGACATTTCATAGAGCAAACAACTAATCGACTAATTGAGAAAAAATAATCAACTGATTAATTGACAATGAAAATAATCGTTAGTTGCAGCCCTAATTTAATGTGACTTCACTCAACAAAAATAGTATCTATTTTTTAATCTGAAGTAGTGAATTTGAATTTGACGTATTACCACTGACAGGAAACCAATATTAAAGACACACTCCATAAACCCCCAAACACACTAATTAGATAATGTTACTGGGGCTGTAACTGTTAAATATTTTCATTACGGATTTGTATACAAACCGTCAGAAAATAATAAAAATCACAATTTCCGAGACCCCAAAGTAACATCTTTGAATTAATTTACAATTATACAAAACACAAAAAAAACAGAGAATATTTGGTAATATATGAATCCACTGTTTGCTAACTTTAGACTAGGGCTGTCAATTGATTAGAATATGTAATCACGATTAATTAACCATTATTATCAAATTAATAACACATCTTTTATCTGTTCAAAATGTGATTTAAAGGGAGATTTGTCATTTGCATGTAATTATCATGAAGTGGGCACGTCTGTAACGGGGAGACTCGTGGGTACCCATAGAACCCATTTTCATTCATATATATTGAGGTCAGAGGTCAAGGGACCCCTTTGAAAATGGCCAGGACAGTTTTTTCTCACCAAAATGTAGCATAAGTTTGTAGCGTTATTTAACCTCCTTTGCGACAAGCTAGTATGACATGGTTAGTACCAATGGATTCCTTAGGATTTATAGTTTCATATGACACCTGGCTTTAAAACTGAGCCTGCTACAACCTAAAAATCACAAGTTCCGTTAATGCGATAAAGAAATTAGTGGCGTTAAAACAAATTTGCCTTAACGCATTATTATCGTGTTAACACTGACAGCCCTTATTTTAGGCATTAGGTTCAAACACTCCCTTTCTCTGATGCATTCAAAGAAAAACTGGAGAACACCAGACTTTTCATGGAGAGAGAAAAAGAGGTGAGAGAGCGTCAGTTTCCCCCAAACACTGTGGTGTGTGAGTCACAGACAGTCTGTCACATTTAAGTGTGCATTCATCTGTACAGCATGATTGTGGGTGTGAGAAAAAGAGCAAAATAAAGAGTGACAAAGACTGAAAAAAGAGTGAGAGAGCCACACATTCGAGCAGAATGAATCCCAGTCGATGGTGGTTGTAGTTGTGTTGTGACCGCTACACTTAAGGCTCACTGTCCACCACTGCACTCCATCACTTCCTGGAAAGCAGTCAAAACACTTAATCAACAAGTGCATCACCCTCTGCCTCTTCAGTTCACACATACACTCAAACATTATGGTGAGACATGGGAGAAGGAGCGTAGACTAGTGGTGGGTGACCGGGAGCATCTATCCCTGTAGGTGGGATCATCTGTCCCTCGTCATTTCATGGCGGCGTTAGGATTGATGTCACATGCTTTCAGCCCTCTGGCCAGCCTCAGCGTGGTTACAACCCAACAATGGGGGATGGAGATGGTACGCTTTTCCGCTTTTACAGGTCGGCAAGCGACATGGAGTCTGAGCTCAGGAAGGAGTGGGGAGACAGAATGGGCCAAAACAAGGGGATAAGGAGGTGGAGTAAAACAGGGAAGTGAAGAGGGGGTTGTAAAAGCCGTCCCACCAGCCAGGGAGTGACCCACAAGGACACAGACCTTTTACTTCTTTTACTGCCATCGTCAAAGATGGACCCAGTTTTTCATCAACTTGAGAGCTTTACAGCAGGATGATAAAATTCCAACACACCATCCACTTTCAAGGACATCTACTGTACAAGTCCAAGGACAGCACATGTCAGGTCACTGTAGGGTCAGTCGCTGCCAGGAGCAAACACACACAAATAACACCAGACTGTGATTTATCAGCTGATATTTCAGTTTCACATCAACGTTGAGCATCTAAAGAGTGCAGCTTCCGCACAGCTTGTATTAAACTGTCTTGACTGAAAATCACACATCAAGAATGAATAAAAGCGTTCTGAGTGAGAATAAACTGACGTAAGTCTCAGACTGATGCCTCCTCCTCCTTCCTCCTTCTCTTTTCTCACCCTCGTCCTCCATCCTGCTGGTGTTAATCACTGCCTGTGAGGAGGGGGTCGGACTGGCAACTACTCTCCTCTAGGACCAGTATGGCAGCTCTACTACCCTCTAAAGCACTGATAACATCAGAGGATAGACAGTGTATGTATGAACACACACAAGGTTCCCACACTGCAACTGTAGACGGTGTATTAATGGCAGCCGGCGACTCTAACGGTGTCACGTGTAACTGGACCTGAGCTGTGGGTGTTCATTAAACACTGAGTCTACACTGTAGTTAAAGTTTAGCCACGTCTCAGGTGCCTCAAACAACATTCTCTGTGACACAGATACAAGCTCAGCTAATGGCTACGGCAGGTACAGTAAAGTGATTAAAATATATTAGAAGGGAGTGCCCTGCTTGCCGAATGGTTACGGTGCATGACACATAACCACAACGTTGATAACGTCACTCAGATCGATCGATTAGGGGTGTCAAATTTAAAGCGGTAATAATGTGTTAACACAAATACGTTTTAATGCCACTAATTTCTTTAACGCATTGACACATGTTATGATTTGAGCATATTTGTTATGCTAAATGCAGTACTTGTGAGGGTTTCTGGACAATAGTTGTCATGGTTTTGTGTTGTTAACTGATTTCCAATAATAAATATATACATACATTTGCATGTGATAAGGGTATTAAATACTTGACAAATCTCCCTTTAAGGTACATTTTGAACAGATACAAAATGTGCGATTAATTTGCGATTAACTACGGATAAATCACGATTAAAGATTTAAATCGATTGACAACCCTATCATCGATTAATCATTTAAGTTGTTTAATCAAGCAAAAAGGTCAAATATTTGCTGGTCCCAACTTCTCAGATGTGAGGATTTGTTGTAAAGTTTAAACAATTTGTCGATGAATTGATTAGGAGATCAACAGAAAATTAATCTGCAACTATATCGATACTCGTTTCAGTCATTTTTCAAGCAGAATATGCCAAACATTCAGAAAGAACCAGAGCAGTGCGATTCCTCAGAGTGACTAAGGCAGAAGGATTTTGCAGTGAGAGACTGGGAGCTCATCACTGGTGAGTAACTGGGAGGAAGCAGCATTCCACACAGACCTGGCATTCCTCTGCTGTGTGCCGTCCTGCAGTACAGCTAAATTAAAAGGAAGGAGGAGGAGGAGGAGGAGGAGAGTGCTGGCCTGTGCCCCTGGTGTCTGAACTGCCGTGAGTAGGATTCAGCAGCCCCATCTGCCAAGCATGAAGCCATTCGTCACTGGTGAGCGGTCAAGCAGGAAGAAGAGTCTGGGTGTCTCTCTGGGCTTCCATGAACACCTAAGACCATCCATCTCTCTGTCACCGCTGCCACGCCTGGGTATGCCCCCCCACAACACCTTCACACACCCAAGGTGCATGTGCTCGGATAGCCAGAAGCAAATACACACACTTGAGTTTGAAGCAATGTAAACAACACCCAAGCAAATACAGAAACGTACATGCTGAAGTTACCAAAACAACCACCAGGTCAGGGTGAGTGAAACTTAGCCTGCAGGATGCTGTGGTCTCCAGGCAACACGGCTCTCCTGCTGTGCTGATCAGGAGGGAGCCTCGCTCCTCGCAGCACAATAGCACCAACCAAACGCACTCCCGCTGAGCCTGAGACAAGGTCACTCCCAGCGACAGACAGACACATGTATGCAAACACTTGAGCTGCATTACACACAATGTACAGGACGTGCAGACGCTGCTACAGACAATACATCACATGCATGTTGGCAGCAGCTGCGATACTCGTTAGTGAAGATGTGTGTCAGCGGATGGTTGGGTGATGGTGTATGACTTTGTGGTTCAGCGCTTGAGGGGCTTTCATTGCAAAAGTAAATGGCAAGACAAGGAACGCTTCCCATATTTTAAACAAAGCCGAGCCTTGAAGCACTGATGCAGATGGCAGCGTCTTTGAAAAGAAGAGCAACTCCTTTCAAAAGAGGAAAATATCTGAACTGCTCCGTCGAGCCGCTGTAATCCCCGTTTCCTGCCAAACAACATGCCTTGCACAGGAACCCTGAAGTTGATCTGGCACATAAGAAGCCTTGTGTTAGTTGGTGCTGGCAACTCTGCAAAATAATGTTTTTTTTCTGGCCTGACATACAGAAATGTTTTGTTTTTCAAGAAGACCTGCTACAGTATGAACTGCTTTGAGTTGCATGTATACTTTTAGAGGTGTAACAATCCATCGAACTGGATCGATGTATCGAGTCAATGATCAACAATCCAATATCATCGATGCAAAGTGAAAACATTGATACATTCATCATATTTAAGATTACGCCTGTATTTTGAAATTCCCATGGCACGTCTGTTTCACCATTTCCATCTAAGCGTAAAACAGAAATTAAAATTCCAGTATATAATGTATATAGTATATAAATATAGAATAGAATTGACTAGATCAGCCCCATTGTCACCGATATCCGTTCTAGCTATTTGAGTCAGTATCAGCGCGATATCCAATCCGGTATCAGTATCGGAACATATATAAATGTAACTGATTGTGTTAAATGGGCATATAATATCGTCTCATATCGATCACAGGCCCCTGAATTTAATCGAAATCGTATCATGGCAGACTTTGTGACATCAGCAAAAATCTGTTGTTGTCCAAAGTGATGAAACTTGTGATTTATACCCCTTGAAATATGCTGACAAAAAGGTTTTGTGTGACAATATTGTCAAAACAGGACTACGGTAAGCCAACTGGTAAACACAGAAAGAGGAGAGTGTCAGAAGATTGCTGTTCTGAACCCACACATAAGAACTCCTCCAACTAGAAAAGAATATTTGGTTAAAAATCTGACAAGAGAAGGTCTAACTCTTTGTGAAATACTTGCTGGTCCATTCAGGCAAAACAAAATCCTTCATACAACATATGAAAACTACAAAAATGGTCACAAGTATTACTTATTACTCACTCACATTACAATGATAAACATTTTCTCTCTCTGCACATCGTGTATTTACTAACGAGATCCAGAGACAACCCGCAGGATGGGGATCAAGGTTGATATGGGCATTTTTTTTGATGAA
This sequence comes from Sebastiscus tertius, assembly GCA_916701665.1. Classification (NCBI taxonomy): domain Eukaryota; kingdom Metazoa; phylum Chordata; class Actinopteri; order Perciformes; family Sebastidae; genus Sebastiscus; species Sebastiscus tertius. Next base: position 16,774 of record CAKAOH010019299.1, read on the forward strand.
CTGTATTGTCTATAAACCGCCTTATCCATTTTCGCTCCTTTGTTTGTCAGCTGTCAAAAACACTCCCTTGTGCCCCATTAAAACACTTGACATACATACAAAAGACTAAAGGAAGCAACATATAACAAGCCGTAGAGGGAAGTTATATGTGTTCTTAAAGGGTAGTTTTTTAAACTGGAGTATAAGTGGGCACTGAGCAGCTGTATTAGGTAGGAAAAATATAATAAATAAAATAAATCAAACAAATATTGGACTTGCTATTGATAGATATCATAATGTCAGATCAGGAGTACGGCAAAAAAAAGATCAGATAATCTTAAAAACTACACAGAATTTAAATAGTGAACTGTAACTGAAGTGTTATACAATGTGTTGTCTCTATAGATAGTGTAAGGATTATACAAAGAAGCTGAGCTGAAAAGATAATTAATTGGCGACTTCTTTGATCATTTACCGTTTATCGTTTGAGTCACTTTTAAGCAAAAATGCCAAATCTTTGCTTTTACAAGCTTTTTAAAGTTGCAGTTTCCTCTTTTTTATAAAAGTGTAAACTAAATATGTTATAGACGGATTTCTTGTATACAAACATTACTGGATGCATGCGCATTCAGGGGGCAAAAACGCTGGCAGCCGGTTGTAATTAACGTAGATTTCTCATTGTTTGTACGTTCTTGTTGACTATACTAGACCATTGCAGAGTACGACCACCAGATACCATTATCATATGACGTATTACTATGAGATTTGTTTATTATTATCACCTGTTATGAAATGGGTAATGTTAGACCAGACATAAGTGTGATTTGACTTGGGGGACCAGGGTATGTTTGGTTGACCCTCCGGTCGGATTTTAAGTTACTCTTCAAGTCCCTCTTGATGGACGTCGCCAGACACTTTTTCCTCAGCGATTCCTCAACAGGTATAACGTTAATACAAAACTGGAGACTTGGATTTTGGTCTTGTTATTGGCACAACCAGTCACACAGCAGCTATTTGTATGTTGGGCAGGTAAAAATCAACATTAGATCCCTGTCGGCTCTCTATTAAATAATGTGTTGCTGGTTGATAGCTAACATTAGCGGTCAGCCCTCAGTCGGAAACGTTACACCAGAAGTCTATACAGTATTGCTGATATGTCCGATTCAAATTTAAATGAACGTTAGCTAGTGTTTGCTTCCACGGCTGCCTGTTGTGGGGAGGAGGAGCAGCTGCAACGGTAGACTACCACACGTCTTCCCAAAAATTTTAACGTTACGGCGCACCAGAGTGAGCTTTCCCCCGCTGTAGACGCGTAACGTTACAGCAATTTAGAGCTGTAACAAAGTCGCTAAATATATATAAATATTTTCTCAGAGTGTGGGTTGATCATCCTATTGTTGATCAGTTCATTGTTATTGATCAGTGGAGCATGACAGCTCGCCATGACCGACCACTGCTTTGCTAGCGCTGTGTGACTAGAATGCTTTTGCCCATCAGACCTGGATCCATAATCTCCTTCGGTTTTTCGCAAAGGCTGACATGATCCCCTCGGAATATTAAACATTTTCAATCCATCTTTTCTGCGGTTGGTGCAGTGTACTGCACAACAACTCCTTGTCATCTCTGCTTTGGAGCTTAGCTCTGCTAGACATGCTGTGCTTTCTGCCCCCTAGCTGCACGCTCGTGATGTTAATAATTAACCGTTTAACTGTTAACCGACATTAAGCATTTTAACCGATTAACAGTTCAAAGAAATATTCATAATTAATTAAAAAGCTGAGCGGCTCAGAGGAGCGGCTCGTCACTTTAAGGAGAAAAGGTGGTCCACCTTAACAGCCTGCCTTAAGAGGCGTAGTCGGAGTTGCAGGATACAGGAAGTTAACTCCGGTCTCTCGAGCTCGCTTGAACGGTGCAGAGTGGAGGTGTTGTAGCATTTATTCACCGACAAATAAACTGTACACACACTGCTACACCTAGGTTCACAGCTATAATGCCACCGACAACCCCACACTCACCGACGCCACACACACACGGTCTGTCGGACACTCGTTAAAGTTTCGCCGCGCTGACAGATTGTGTGTGGTGGTGGCGAGCACGAAGCCACCGGCAATGCTACAGATGCTAACGTAGCACAAATACCCACACTGTTTGTCGGACACTCGCTAAAGGTAGCTAAGGCAGACACACAGCTGACAAACTAAATGTGCGGTGGAGACTTTTACTAGGAAAGTTGCTGCATGTCCGCAACACTACATGCAGCACTGGGGGTGCTAGTAGCTCTCCTGACGGTGAACTCAGTTGTCAGTTGTGCTCATACACTACAGCTGGCGCACCGCTGCATGCGAGGCACAAATCTCATCAGTTAACGATTAATAATTGGTTAATGAGGGTCGGTTATCGGTTAAGACATTTTTTTTTAAATCATCCCTACTGCACGCACATCTCTGTTATGACGTTGCGCAGAAACCCGTCTATAGCTTTGGACTATTGGGCGGGGGGCGGTGGCTGGAGGGGGGGGCAACCAATAAATATGTCAATTGGGGCTCTGGGAAACTGGGATGGACACGTCACTGTTTTCTGACATTTTATAAACAAAACGATACAAAATTATCAGGAGATTAATTGATAATAAAAATAATTGTTAGTTTCAGCCCTACCACACTTCTAATTTCAGTCCATCCACTACCGTTGTACACTATCTGCATCACTGTCAGTTTCTAGTCATGTGGTCGGTTCATTGGCAATCGTCTCTATAGACATTCAGCCTGAATGAAGACGAGTCAGTGACAGGCTGAGACTGCTACAGGCTGACACCAGTCTGCTGATGCTGGCGCTGACCGACAACAGACATGCAAATAGGCAAGAATGGACTCAAAAAGGACACTATACTGAAAATAGATGAGCTGAGACACTATTACCACAGAGTAAGGCCATTGAGAGAGTCAGGTTTAATTTGGTATTTTTCAGGTTTAAAGGATAAACAAAGAATCACTCTGTCCGCTGGTTTCATTGATTACTACTTTGAAGCACAGAATGGGACTAACCACTAATCAGTGTTTGGATGGCGGGGAAACCTGCAGACCCTCTGACCATTACGTCATATGTTTACTAGGCCTGCATCTAACAGTTATTTTCATTATTGATTAATCTGCCATTTATTTTTTCGATTAATTAAATAGAATATTAATCATGTCAAAAAAACGTGAGAAAATGCTAATCACAACTTTGTAGAGCCCAAGATGACATCTTCAAATGTCTAGTTTTGTCTGAAGCAAAAGCTCAATACCCGAAAATATTCAGTGTACTATAACATGTGACAAAGAGAAGCAGCAAACCCTGAAATCTGGGAAGCTGGAACCTGAGAATGTGAAGCATTTGTTTCACTACTTTTTCTTGAAAAATGACTGAAACAATTAATCGATTAGCAAGTGAGTTGCTAGATTTACTAGTCTGACATGGCAATTTTACTTGCCCTGGGCAAGTGGGCAAGCCTTATTATTGAGCCCTGAATATATTGATTCTGTGAAACTCTTAATATCCCACTCCTAACTTCTGCAGGGAAGCAATAACATCCCTGATAACATCCTGGCTTAATGCATCCCAATAGCCAAACAACAATCTTACTGCATTTCCTCTTACGCAGCATAGCTGAGATTCCTCAGCAGCAACCTCATAAATACTTGAGATACTTTGTTGTGTGCATTGACACCTAATGATCAGCACATATTACAGTGTTCCTGAGGTGTGTCACAGAGCGAGTGAGAAATACAACAGGTCTGACTGAGGTGACTTGCACTTCACGTTTTTCAAGTCTTGGCTGGGCTCCAATCACTGGCTCCATCAAACAGAGACAGTGGGGCAGGGAGTGTCCTGAAAACTACCGGGTGACCAATGGTTTCCATCGTCACATCCAAGGGAAAAACCAAAACACAGCTGAAGGGCCTCTTCCGGGCTTGGTATGACGAAAACTCAAAGCACTGGCATCTCCATACCCCGTACATGACATTATCAGGGATGAAAAGTACGTAGATATTTAAGCGTTTGTAATCTGTTGTTAGTCTTGTGTGCAAGTTTCTATCCCCTTTGAAGTGTTTCTCACAGCGGTGCTCTGGGGCTTGATTTAGGTTAACGGGCGCCACAGAGATGACTGGTTAGGGCTAGAAAGAATTAATCAATTAGTCAATCGACAGAAAATGAATCAGCAGCAAATGAGATGATCAGTTAATCATTTAAGCTTTTAAATAAGGCAAACATTTCCAATATTTTCTAGTGTCAACATCTCAAATGTGATGATTTGCAATTCTCCATTTCATATCATTGTAAATTAAACATATTTGGAGGGGTTTGTAACTATTATAAACTATCTGAGGACAAACGTAGGGCTGTCAAAAGTTGTGGGTGGCATTTTCACTATTTATTTGACATTTCATAGACTAAGTAATTAATTACTTAATCGAGATAATAATCAACAGATGACTAGATAATGAAAATAATAATTGTTTGCAGCCCTAGTTAGGGTTCAGGTTGGGTTATGATAAAGGAAAACACAAACACTGGTAGATGGGGAAACAGAGATTGTATTGTGAAACTGAAAGAGATATGTTGTATTATAAACACTATATTTCTGAAATACTTGAGAATACCATCTGACATTAACAGTTCAGCTTGACCTCACATTGTCAGGCAGTCCAATATGATTAACATCAACAACAAAACCTACTTTGTTTTTTCCATTCCTCAACAGTTATCATGATGGTATCGATGTCAATAAAGACTGTCGTGATTTCCTGTTGTCATATTGTCAAACCCCTAAATAACATAACGTCAAATCTTGTAGATTTGCCAAAACTGCCAATGAGAATTGAATGTTAGCCAGTGCATAATAACATGCAAGGCTAGTTAAAAGATGTTAGCCAGTGTATATTAACATGCCAGGCTAGTTAAAAAATGTTAGCCAGTGTATATTTACATGCCAGGCTAGTTAAAAGCCTTCATTAAACAGGGCTAGTGAAGTGGGCACAATCTACCAGTGACAGATAGATATGGCCTAGATCCATGGTACCTCTCAGCTGTTGATTATGTCTCAAAGGGCTTCTTCTGATGTTATTTATTTATTGGTGTATTGTGAATACTGTGTTTTTGTTGTTTGTTTGTTGTTGTCTGACTTGGTGGCAATCAAATTTCCCCACGGGGATCAATAAAGCTGTCTATCTATGACTAGATAATGAAAATAATAATTGTTTGCAGCCCTAGTTAGGGTTCAGGCTGGGTTATGATGGGGAAACAGAGATTGTATTGTGAAACTGAAAATAGGTATGTTGTATTATAAACACTATATTTCTGAAATACTTGAGAATACCATCTGACATTAACAGTTCAGTCTTGACCTCACATTGTCAGGCAGTCCAATATGATTAACATCATCAACAAAAACCTAATTTGTTTTTTCTATTCCTCAACAGTTATCATGATGGTATCGATGTCAATAAAGACTGTCGTGATTTCCTGTTGTCATATAGTTAATCCCTAGAATAACATAAAAGTCAATCTTGTTGCTAAAACTGCCAATAAGAAATTAATGTTATACAGTGTATATTAACATGCCAGGCTAGTTAAAAGATGTTATCCAGTGTATATGAACATGCCAGGCTAGTTAAAAGATGTTATCCAGTGTATATTAACATGCCAGGCTAGTTAAAAGATGTTAGCCAGTGTACATTAACATGCCATCAAGATAATAATGAACAGATGACTAGATAATGAAAATAATAATTGTTTGCAGCCCTAGTTAGGGTTCAGGTTGGGTTATGATTTAGGAAAACACAAACACTGGTAGATGGGGAAACAGAGATTGTATTGTGAAACTGAAAGAGATATGTTGTATTATAAACACTATATTTCTGAAATACTTAAGAATACCATCTGACATTTATAGTTCAGTCTTGACCTCACATTGTCAGGCAGTCCAATATGATTAACATCAACAACAAAACTCAACAGTTATCATGATAATATCATGACGTCAATAAAGACAGTCGTGATTTCCTGTTGTCATCTTGTCAAGCCCTAAAATAACATAACGACAAATCTTGTTGATTTGCCAAAACTGCCAGTTGAATGTTAGCCAGTGTATAATAACATGCCAGACTAGTTAAAATATGTTATCCAGTGTATATTAACATGCTAGGCTAGTTAAAAGCCTTCATTAAAACAGGGCTAGTGAAGCACAGTCTACCAGTGACAGATAGTAGAAACTAACAGCTAATGCTAGCAACTGTTAGCTAACTAGCTGACAGACTAGCTTCAAAGCTCTCAAACTGTGTCAGATTTAAGATATTAGCACCATCAACAACTAGCCTGGTTTTGACTTAACTTAAACCATTTGACAACTTCACCGTGTGGCTGACACATGTCTTAAACAACACGGAGAGTCTGGACAGTCTCACCTGCCTGGTCAAGTTGGTACCCAACATTAGCTGTTAGCTGGGTTAGCTCACGTTAGCCACCTGGTTAGCCACAGTTACAAGTCTAAAAACAGCTACTAGTCGGCTCACTAACATTATAGATGACCTGCTGTGGAGGAAGGGTGTTTTCTTACCCTTTGTAGTAGGCTTTGACCCGGACTTGGTGTGAGTTGTCTCCGGGGTGTGACATGGTGCTGTCCCGCAGCGTCGGCATCATGAGCTCAGCCGGACTCGGTCTCAGTCACCGCTACCGCTCAGCCTTCCTCTTCCTTCTTTAGTTAGCTCTCTCTAGTTAGTGTACCACGCCCAGAAACACTGGGTTTTTAAACTCCGTCGACACACGGAGTGATAAACGAAGCAGGTGTTGATATAAATGTAGAGTTTGGTCTTCCTTAGAGAAACTAAAATAACATGTAAAGTAAAGAAAAACTTGCGGAGGTTCCGACCTAACAACAACTCCCTACTGCAGAGGCCTGACGACGGACCGCTCCACTGGCGGAATGCTAGGGGGGTGGCGCATACACACACACTGACGTTAAACAAATATTACCTTGAAAACATTACTGTTTATTACATATTTTAAGTTCACAAAGTATAACAAAATCAGTATAATATGGTTAACATCTTGGAAAAGTTTAATATATCCTTTGGCCTGCATTCCCGACTGTACCAACTGACGCACTGTATGTGGGTAAGTGCTGCTTTCAGGTTCAATCATATGAGCTCGGACATTGTAGATGCCCTGAAGACATGTCGCATTCAAGTGCTGTGATTCGGAAATAACAACACAATTGAGCAGTAACAGAAAGCAAAAGCATTTGTGTATTTTCATTATTTTTTAGAAATTAGTTTATTTATTTATTTAAAAAGGATCCCCATTAGCTGATACCAATGGCACCAGCTAGTCGTCCTGGGGTCCAAAATCAAGTACATTAAATTTATCACATACATATTATACAACATCATATTTGTGTAACACTAATAACATTCAAATTTTCCAAACACATATAAATTTCACCTTCATACACATCTCCCACAACCATTTAGCTTCAAGGCCCATCATCAGGGAAAAGGAACAAAAGAAAAACCATACATTTGAGTGAAATACTTTGTGCTGCTGCACTATATTCATTTTTAACAGTCTCTTCTGCACTATATTCACTTTTTTAATAGTCGTGTATCACAGCTGTTACCCTGCACTATATTGAGTTTTAACAGTTTTCTTCATCTCCTTGTATTTTTATATCTGGTAGATTTTTTTGTACTTTGCACTACTAACTTTTTCACTGCCTTTTTACTAACATGTTTTGCACTATGGAACTGTGATGCTGGAAACTTGAATTTCCCTCGGGATCAATAAAGTTACTATCTATCTATCTATCTATCTATCTAGTATGAAGAGAAAAAAAGTGAAACAGAAAATAGAAGGAAAATATGAACATACACACACACACCACAATAACTGTTTACATATACTACAAAAAATACCATTTAATAATGATGCTTTAACTCATTTGATTTATTCATGTCATGCAATGCAACATTAACATCAGGCTACATTAACAAATATAGGCTTGACCTACAGCAGCATAAAATATAAAATATATTAAATCTACCAGTATCTCTGTTGCTGTCAGTTATTGCTACGGCTCCCTTAGTCACTTAACAAAAAAAATTATCTTTGCTGATAACCACAGATTACGTAGGCTATTATCTACAGTCTATGGTTCATCCTTTGCAACTGAGTACTTCTTCCTCATCCTGGATGAAACTGGGGACAGGTCGTGACGATCAGCCCTGGGGAACAGAAAATAACATGTGTGTTTGCTGCAAAAAAGCATGCACTGTATTTTTCCCCCTCTTTTCCCCCTAAAGACAGAAAGACAGAAACAGAAGGAGAGAGAGACTGGAATGTGAAACATGACCATTTTTCTTTCTTTCTCCTCCACCCAATTAGCCAATTTCACTTAATATATGCATCATTATGATGCATTAATATGCATCACTTTTTTGTGAACATATTCCAAAAAATCTACCCGGACTAATTAGTCTGACATTGATGCTTTTACTTCCCAGTCACAGTGCAGCCTCATTTTTTGATTATGATTCATGGTCCAATATGCCATATTTCAACATAACATTTACAAACTGGTTACTAGATTCTCTCAATTATTTCTGTCCATGTTTCCTAAAGTAGGTCATCTTTATTCTACATATGTCTATCATTATACATGCAGATGCTCCAACTTCCCCCTTGTGTGTTGTATAGCTACTGATTTAGGCCTACTTAAACCTGCTGTAGGCAGAATATTTCGGGCATCATTGGGCAAAAATTCCATAATAACCTTTCAGCATATTGTAAAGTGCTCTGAGAAAAAAACTAGACTTCTGCATCTCCTCTTGGCTTTGTTTTCAGGCTTAAAAATCTATCCCACGACGTGAGACTTTGGTCAATACCAGGTCATTTCAGAGAGAGAGAGCATTCCTATTGGCTGTTCATTCAATGGAGGCAGCTGTCAATCACTCGCGAACACAGATCAAACGGTCAAACTAGGCAGCGCTGATCAAATATGAATCAATATTCTGTTACTGTAATGCCCATTTCTCGCCTCAAATGTTTTCAGAAACATCTTGTAGTGTACTGTTTAGCTGTAAAATGAGAAAATTTGCTCCGGCTGGTGGGCGGTGCTTGGTATTTCCTCAACTGATCTCATCATGGCTGCCAGGTCACAAACTTTCTTATTTTACAGCTACACAGTACACTACAAGATGTTTGGCATTATAGTAACAGAATATTGATTCATTGGAGTTCTGCTCAGAGACGGCAGGCTGCAGCTCAGCTCTGACTGCTTGTATTCCTTCGGTCTGTGAAATCTTGTAGTCTACTGTTTAGCTGTAAAATGAACTATGAGTGTGCTCCGGCTGGTGGGCGGTGCATGGTGTTCCTTCAACTGATCTCAACATGGCTGCCGGGTCACAAACTTTCTTGACAGCCGACTCAGAGACATCGGGCTCCAGCTCGGCTCTGATTGGTTGTTTTCCTCCGGTGTGTTGTTTTCCTCCGGTGTTTTCCTCCGGTGTGTGAAATCTTGCAGATGCCATTAGGAGCACCAGAGAACACAGAGGCACATATTTTGTTTCAGATTACCTGTCTCATGCACTACTGTCAGGATATAGTGCAGTTTTATAAAATATAACATTTTATATTCATATTTGCTCCATTTCTACCCACTGCTGCTTTAACAGACTTTTCCAGAATCCCACATTTCGGACATTACTGCCCCACGTTAGGAAATAAGATATGTTTACCATTTCTTTTTTGAGTGTGATATCTGCATTTTCTTTTTTTGGTTTGATTAGGATACATCCTGGGGATTTCGGAGTGGTACTGGGTGTGGATTTAATTAATTGATTTCATATCGCAATATATTCCACAAATCTGAAATGCAAAAAATGTCCCACATAAGGCTAATTCACCCTATACAATTTACAAACACAAATTACTGTATGTCTGCAGAGCAAGAACATGCTTCCTGTAGAGCCTTTTATCATTCTCTTGTAATGGGTTTCCTTCCTGAACTAAGTTGTCCTCTGCAAACAAACTAGAAGGAGTATAGAAGATACAGGACCCCCAGGACTCACACCAGCAGACTAGGGAACAGTTTTTCCCCCAGGCCATCAGACTTTTAAATAGATAATTCATACGACACCTTCTCACACAAAAAGTACCTCAATTATATATTTTATACTGTATATACTGTATATGTTCTTAATGTATATGTTCTTAATATGCCTGTATATGTTCTTAATGTATATGTTCTTAATATGCCTTGTACAAAGTATTTCTTATATATGTATCATACTTCCTGATATGTATATATTCTTTATATGCCTTGTACAAAGTATTTCCTTTTATAATTGTAATATAACTTATTATTCTTAATGGAGCTTCCCAGCAAAAAACATTTCACACGATTGTACTTGTGTAACCGGCGTGACAATAAACATCTTGAATCTTGAATCTTGAATGTTGTGTTGTTATGTTAATGTCTGTGATATATCAGTTTGTGAAATAGTCTTGTGACGCATCTTTTTTGCCTCAAATCCATCAACCTAATCTTCTTCTTTTTGAGTGCATATCCAAAACCTTTAAGCAGACATCATCATGATGAAAGTTGGTTAAATAAAAGCATATAAAATCACATTGTAACCTTCTCCTGGTCTCTGCATGCAGCTGACTCCCCGGTGGTGTCTCTGTGGCTGTGGAAGGTCCTCCCGCACTGCGAGCGGTGCTGTATCAGCCTCTTTTATTGCCTGCTGTGTACCGACTGATTTTTTTTTTAATCTCCATTTTAGACAGTATACTGGCGCATCAGTGGGCTTCATGACTGGGACAATGTGCCGGGCTCTGGTCAGTTCCTGATGGCCTGATGGTCCATCAATAGCAGGCAGGTATAACGCCGACAAGAGGTGAATGATTGTGCATGCTGCTGCAGAAAGAGACTGAGCGATGAGAGGCAGACAGACTGACTGACTGACTGACTGAATGATATCCTGATGTGTTCAGTGCTGTTATCCAAAAGGCTCCTACATTATGGACAGAGTGCATTTAAGATCATCTGTTGTCGTTCAGGGTTTATCGAGAATATCCTGCAGGTCGTTTAATATACTACAGAACCAGCTCTGCAGCAAAAAACAATCAATATTCAAGCTGCCATAGAGACCATCAGTGTTTATCCTTATGATATAGGGCAAATAATGTGACTATTTCATAGCTAGCTCTTTAAGATGATTAAATTATTATCCTTAAATGATTTTACTCATATTTATCACCTTTGTCTGATGTTTGTCTTTTAACAGATGTGTTATAGTGGCAGAAATTAACCTTTACACCCATTTAGAATACAAATCAATAATGTGAATGATTTACTTTTTTATATTCATAATCCATCTCTGTTTTGCTTCATATTTTCCTTTTTTTTTAAATTTGTGTAAATAGCTATAATTTGGTTATGTTTTCAATATTGAAATGACCAAAGTAAAATAGATGCTATAAACCACAAAGTTTAGTTTGTTTAATAATTTTTTTTAAACATGCACTTATTCCAAAAAATATCCTAAATAAACAACAAAATAATAATGATAACAATAATAATAATTTTAGGGGATCACATAGATTTATATAGATACTTATGACTTCTTAAATGTTTCAGTGCTGCACTGGATGGATTATCTTAATTGCAAAAAACAATCAATATTCAAGATGCTATAGAGACCATCAGTGTTTATCCTTATGACATATGGCAAATTATTTGATTATTTCACAGCCAGCTCTTTAAGATCATTAAATTATTATCCTTAAAATGATTTTACTCATATCTAGCAGCTTTATCACCTTTTTTCTGATGTTTGTCTCTTTACAGATGTGTTATAGTGGCAGCAATTAACCTTTACACCCATTTAGAATACAAATAAATAATGTGAATGATTTACCTTTTTATATTCATAATCCATCTCTGTTTTGCTTTATATTTTTTAATTTGTGTAAATAGTGTTAATTTGGTTATGCTTTCAATATTGAAATAACCAAAGTAAAATAGATGCTATAAACCAAAAAGTTTAGTTTGTTTAATAATTTTTTTAAACATGTACTTTTCCAAAAATAATCCTAAAAAAACAACAACAAAATAATAATGATAATAATAATTTTAGGGGAGCACATAGATTTATATTATATTATTATATTTAAATTTATACTTATGTCTTCTTAAATGAGCCAGAAGAAGTTGTCTCAGTGCTGCATTGGATGGATTATCTTAATTACAAAAACAATCAATATTCAAGATGCTATAGAGACCGTCAGTGTTTATGACATATCCTAAATATTTTATCTATTATATTTTACATATATTTATCAGCTTTATCAGCAATTAAAACCCCTCTAGTATTGTTGCACCTTTGTCTGATGTTTGTCTCTTTAGATTGGCTCAAAATAATCTTTACACCCATTTGGAAAACAAATCAATAATGTGAATGATTTACCTTTTTATATTTATAACAATGTTGTCACAGGTTACGCCATGAATCTATCTCTGTTTTCTTCATGTTATCGTTGGTTTCTAGCTTGTGTAAATAGCTATAATTTAATGATTCAGTTATGCTTTCTATATTGAAATGACCAAAATTAAATCAATATATTAGATGCTCTGACCACAAAGTTTAGTTTGTTTAATATGTTTTTAAACATGAACTTTTCCAAGAATTTCCAAAAAAAAAACAACAACAACAAAATAATAAAGTTTGGTAACTTATATTTACTATAATTAGGCGAGCACATAGATTTATATAGATACTTTTGACTTTTTAAATGAGCCAGAAGAAGTTATTTCAGTGCTGCACTGGATGGTTTATCTTCATTTATTATATATGTGAATTTATATAAATTTTATTTGCATGCTTTTTGGGTGACTTTCCTTAAAGGGTAGGTCTATAGCAAATTAAAACCAAACTGAAATGACATAAAGTATATTTTTCTCGACGTATCATGAAGGAATAAAAGATGTGTTCTCTGCAGGATATCTCTGCAACACCGCCTATAGCCTTTAATTTAAGAGGATTGGAATGGACCAATTTTACGCTGCAGTGAATTAATTAATATTTTCAAAATAAGATCACAGAGCTAGCTTTTAATTATGGCTGAATTTTCGTCAAACTTCCTCTCACAAAGTGTCCTAGAAGTGTGATGGAGTATGTTTTGTCGATGATGTATAATATGGAAATTAAAAAAAAACACCTGATCGATCCAGGCCTATAGTTTAACCTTTTGCAGCATGAACACTGATTGTTTTGTTTTTTATATCAGACTAACCACTCTTCAGTATTTAAAGAACTGGTGTTTTGTAGACTCAGTTAAAGTTTTTGACAGTAGAGAAAAGTGCTAAACAACAAAAGAGCTCAGCAGCACAGGTCCATCCTGTTTTATTTCGCTTCTTGCTGTTAATTAATGTGTATTTTACCTCCACAGTTTCCTCAGTACTGAATCGGTGTGTGACCTGGGAGATGGACAGGCAGCAGCAGGCAGACACTAACAGGACTGTAGCCACCACCACCCCCTCCACATCAGCTGCCATCACCATGGCAACAGTCAGCTCCGGCAGCACCACGTGCACCCAGGCGCCCTCTACTTCCCTCAGCATCATCTCACCTGACAGACAGGCGGTCCAGGTAATAGACAGGACCTGGGTACTCTGCATGCAGATGTTTCATTTAAGAGGAGTCCAAGTAATAGACAGTACCTGGGACATCTGCAAGCAGATGTTTCATTTAAGAGAAGTCAAGGTAATAGACAGGACTTGGGACCTCTGCATGTAGAGGTTTCATTTAAAAGGAGTCCATGTAAGAGACAGGTCCTGGGACCTCTGCAAGCTTTGTTTGAGTTGACTAGCAGGTAGTCCAGGTAATAGACACTACCTGGGACCTCTGCATACAGTTGTTTCGTTTAACAGGAGCCTAAGTAATAGGCAGTACCTGGGACCTCTGCATGCAGATGTTTCATTTAAAAGGAGTTGAGGTGATACACAGTACCTGGGACCTCTGCATGCAGATGTTTCATTTGAGAGGAGTCCAGGTAATAGATAGTACCTGGGACCTCTGACAGACAGTTTGCTGATGTTGCTGCTTTGACACCTGAATTTCCCTCCGGGGATTAATAAAGGTTCATCTTATCTTATCTTATCTTATCATCTTAATTGTTTCATTTAAGAGGAGTCCAGGTAATAGAAAGTACTTGGGATCTCTGCGTTTAGATGTTTCATTTAAGAGGAGTCCAGGTAACAGACAGTACCTGGGACCTCTGCATGCAGATGTTTCATTAAAGAGGAGTCCAGGTAATACACAGCACCTGGGACCTCTGCATGCATTGTTTGACTCTATTGGCAGGTAATAGTTTCAAAGTCTATAAAATCAAAAGACTAACTAACCGAAATTAATTTGTAAAGTGCTTGATGTGTCCATCACGTCAAACAGGTGATCCAGCACGCCATCCACAGACCTCAGAGCATGGCGGCCCAGTACCTGCACCAGATGTACGCAGCCCAGCAGCAGCACCTCATGCTGCAGACCGCCGCCTTGCAGCAGCACCAGCACAGCCCTCATCTGCAGAGCCTGGCCACCATACAGCAGGTCAGAAAGATGTTGTCTGTTATGTGTTAGTGCAAGCATGGAGAGCCATTTTAACGTGAGCTACAGGGTGTGTGATGCCTTTCTGATGTCTTTCAGGCTTCGGTCTGTCAGCGGCAGTCACCTTCTTCATCCGGTGGCGGTTTGGTTCATCAGCCTGCTGGTGTTCCCCAAAACTCAGTAAGTATCTGTGTTACGACTCTCATCAATCTGACCTGAGCACAAATACTAACCTCAGCATCTTTTCTATTATCCAGATTACTTTACCGGCATCTCCAGTGACAGCCCAGCTGATTGGCCGAACCCAAACATCCACCGGTGCAGCAACCACCATATCCCAGCAGGCCATGCTCCTGGGAAACAGACCGGCCAACTGTAACCAAGCTCAGATGTACCTCCGCACTCAGATGGTACAAACCTTTTCAAATATATAACGCAGTTATTTGCACTGGTACTTTAAAACTGCATGACACTTTTGCCCTATTTCTATTTTTACTGAATGTGTTTTCTTATGTTTTCTCACAACATGCAACTTGTTTATTTCTAACCACGCAGCCGCCTGTCTCTCCTGCTTTTTGCTTTTCTTCTGTTAGCTCATTCTAACCCCCGCAGCCACGGTGGCCGCAGTTCAATCAGACCTCCCTGCTGTCACCTCCTGCTCCTCTTTACCTACCTCCTCTCAGGTACAAACTTCGCCAGGCACAAAATTAGAACAATGCCTGCACGCCACAAGACTGCAATATCCTAGCCTTCAGGATGTTACATATCTTGAGCATGAGCCGCATTGCAAAATATTTTTTTTTGATGGATGTTAGAGGAACCATTGATAAAGTTCAACCCCACCGACCATGGCTTTTATAAAACGTGTAAAAGTGACTTTCTTTATGTGTATATTCAGGTGCAGAATCTCGCTCTGCGCGCCCACTTGCCTGGAGCTCTGGCCACAGCCCACGGCGTGATTTTAAAGCCATCCGCCCAGTCGCAAGCTCCGACTCCGACCACCTCTTTATCCAAGACGTCCGTCTGCGGGCTGAGAAGCAACCAGCTGACTGACACCTCAACAGAAACAGGACCAGCTGATGTCACCCGGCTGGCCTCAGGCCCCCAGATCATAACGCCAGGTGAGATAACGTGTTCAAATATGTAAAAGGTTTAAAGGAAAGATGACTGAAAAGTGTATTTCAGGCTTAATCATAGACTGTATATAAGAAGTGGAAGTAGTCACCTTGATGTCACCCATTTGTTTGTGGACAACTGTTTTGAAGCCTTGAGTTGGGCATTTTGTCTGTCGCCATCTTGTTTTTTTGCAACCAGAAGTGACACGAGAGGGTGGATCATTTTTAAGCAAAAAGTAACAACTAACTTTCATGAGCAGAAAACATACTATGAAAGGGTTAAAGTTGTGAGATGAAAACACTGAGAACTCCCAGACTGGACAATGCCATTGTAGCGACCTGTCAATCACAAGTTAGCCACACCCTAAAGCATACCCTGCTTTATGCTTTTGCTCTAAATGGGACCATAATTTACTAAATGAACATCATTTCTACAGTAGCCCAGAACAGACAAACCAAACACTCACATTAACTCACATTTAGTCTGTAACGTTACTCGCTCCTGTCGCCGTCGCTCTCTCTCTCTTGCTACACCACTCACCTCCCATGTACACATACACTCTATGCAGTGACTCTGCTCCAAATGACCTGCACTACTCTTACAACAACTGTCTCTAGAGAGAGCAATTTGTGTTTCCGCGTCGGCCACCGTAGCTCTCCAACATGTTTGGCACACGGGAGAGACTTCAGTTGGTTGCGATCGACTCACCTCACTGCTAGATCCCACCAGATCCTACACACTGGACCTTTAACTCCCACACCGTGACAGGTGCCATAACTTTCAGGTCAACCTTGAAAAAGAGATACTTCTTTTATGTACTTGTTAGTTATTGTTCTTCATGTCTGTCTATGCATCGCTCTCTTTGCAGCCTACTCTTCGGTGCAGACCCACGCTCTGGTCAAGCAGCAGCTGTCCTGTCCGCCGGGCCATCGGGTGGCGCACCACCAGCTCATCCTCCAGCAGGCTGCAGGAGGAGCTCCAAACCACCGGCAGCTCCAGCCCATCGCCCTCAGAGTAGCACCTCAAGACACCAACTCCAACCCTCTTCCTCTCTCAGTGAAAAGACTGACCACTCCCAGCACCCAGTCACATACCCACAATGACCTCCAGGCCCATTCTTCTTCTTCTTCTTCTCCGTCTGTCACCAGCATGTTTGCATCCTCAGCTCAGACCTCAATCCCAGCTGCCACCGTTCAGCCTCAGCCTCCTCCTCTGGTAGCCGCCCCACAGCGGCGGACCTCATTCCCACAAGTGCAGAACCAGCCTCCACCTCCTCCTCCACCTCTGGTTCTCCCCAGGCTGCCCCAGAACCCCCCGGCCTCCCTCCAGAGGCTGTCCCTGCACTCCATCCAGGCTTTGGCCGTCCAGTCGAGACAGATGCTGCTGAGGGAGCAGGAGCTGCCGGTAGCCGAGGCTCTGGTCCAGATGCCTTACCAGAACCTCCCACCTCCACAGACAGTAGCTGTTAATCTGAAAGTGCATCGGGTCAGACACAATGAAACTCCATCGGTGAGTGGCCAGGTGCTGTGATTAAGTTTTGTGCGCTTTGCCTCTTCACAGTATGTGTTATTTTGATGAAGGGTTTGTTTTGGTTTGAATTTCAGTCGGGGCAAACATGCAAAGTGAACGGATTGAGCTCCGTGGAGAGGAAAGATGAATGTTCTCCAAGTCCACAGCGAGACAGGACGTTGACACCTCTCACTGGACCTCCTAAGCAGAATGGTGCAGGTACATTATGATAAAGAATAAGATAGAAAAGAATTCAATACAATAAATCCCTTTAAACCCTACAAACTCTCCTCAGTAGCTAGACGGATGTTTCATAAAGGTGGCTCAAAAAAAACGGAGTTTATTGTGAAAAGCACGTCTTGAATTAACCTAAAAATTAGAACCTGGATCTGTTTCATGAAGCTGGTTTGGAGCTAAAATTAGTGCTGAAAATTAAGGTATCAATGTTTAAGATGCGACATACTATAGACAAATTTGACGTATCAAATATGACCTGCAATTCATTTTATAGCAAGACAATAAGATAATTTGCATTTTTTAGAAGCTTAAAGGTGCAGTGTGTAAGATATGGCCCCTCTAGTGGTGAGGTTGCAGATTGCAACCAACTGAAACTCCTGTGTGTAGGAGAACATTGGCTGACACGAATGTCCCCATCTAGAGCCAGTGTTTGGTTTGTCCGTTCTGGGCTACTGTAGAAACATGGCGGCCAGCTCCATAAAGAGGACCCGCTCCCTATGTAGATTTAAGCGTCTCATTCTAAGGTAACGAAAACACAACGATTCTTATTATCAGGTGATTATTCATTAAAGAAAACATACTTATTAATATTATATTCCATTTCTGCCAATAGATCCCCCTAAATGATACACACCGTTCCTTTAAATTCTCTATTATTTGGATTATGTTACTTGTTTTGTACAAGTTACATAACCGGTTAAAATACTGTTAAAATGCCATCTGCCACTGAAAACTAACCTGACCGAGACCAGCTTAGTCACGAGGAATACGTTTCCATGGTAACTTAGGTCACACTTATTTAAACCTCCTTTACGAAACTAAATTTCTTGAAAATAAACTGGAATTACTGGAATAAGCCTGTTTAACTGGTAATCTTGCTTTAGGAAACACCCCTCAGTTCTGTTATCTGTTATGTCTCTTAGCAGTGATGGGTTCATCCTCCATCCCATCCAGTCACTCAGTGATCAGGTCACCAGTGGTGGAAGAACCCTCCCAACTCACCACCACCAGCAGCAACCCTCCTCCTCCTCCATCTCCTCCCCTACCTCCTCCCATCCTGCCAGCAGCAGTGAGAGGCCCCAGCCAGCCCCCCTCCTCCCCAGCCAGCGTCCCGGGAAGCCCTGACAGGATACTTTCAACCCACGTCCTCACACACCTTATAGAGGGCTTCGTCATCCGAGAGGGCCTGGAACCATTCCCGGTAATATCACCGTTATCACAGTTGGATGTATTAGCTAATGGGAAAAAATTTAAAGGGGACATATCATGAAAAACTCACTTTCTCAGTGTTTGTGCTCATACATTTGGATATCTCGAGTCCCTACCAATCCACAAACTGTGAAATAACACAACCCAGTCAGTTTCTTTTGTGGGCATTCAGATTTGGCTCCCCTTCCTATGTCACGTGCAGGCTCATTAGAATATACCGCCCACAGCTTGAGAACTACCTTTGCAAAGGTGCACCATATTTTTCTCTCAAGCCAATCAGAGCAGACTGGACTTTTTTTAGAAGCGGGCTTAAAGAGACACGCAATAAACTGAGCGTTTCAGACAGAGGGTGAATATAGGTGTATTCAGACAGACAGGATGAGAAAAATAATGTGTTTTTTGAACATTAAAGCATGTAAACATGTTCTTGTTGAAATCCAAAATACAAGTACGAACCTGGAAATGAGCACAATATGTCCCCTTTAAATTGAGATTGTCTGGCGTTTCGCTGTTCGATGATATGTACTTGTTATTATTCAACATTGAAAGATTTCCGGTGCAGGTATAATGGAGAACATTTCAAGCTAATATTAGAAAATGTCAGAATAAAAAAGTAAGCGTCTTTGGGCTGTGGGCTAGCCAGTTGGGCACGCTCACATGCATGTAAACAAAGCACAGAGAAGCTCTAGATTACACACACACAGAACACACACAGAGGGAGAGCGTCAAATTTAGACGTATAAAAATGCACTCCATCTGTATCTACACAGAACTCATGTCTTTCCATGTCAGTTTGGGAGATTCCACTTTTCTAAATGCGCCTCTTAATGCAGGTGGTCTCCACCTCACTGTTAGCAGACCAGCAGGCTTCACTTCCTGAATCTCAGGAGATCCAAACCAACGGGGATGCAACAGCAGAGGACAGTCCGCTGGATGCTGACCTGTCGGATTCAACAGACTCAGAGATGGAAGACGATGACCCTGCAGCAGCTGGTGAGCTGATGTGTGTGTGTGTGTGTGTGTGTATATATACTTTATATATGCTTATATGAGTGTGTGTGTGTGACTAACAGCTGGTACTGTGAAGTTGCAGAGCCGAGGGAGAGTGTGGCCGGTGTGCTGCAGTGTGAGTTCTGCGGGAGTCGAGGTTACTCTCACACGTTCCTGCGCTCCAAACGCTTCTGCTCCATGACGTGTGTCAGAAGGTAAATAAATCACTCACACACTTCAATTAATCAGCACAAGTAACATCAAGCATCAGTTTGGTTCTCTGAGGTTACGTCAATCCAGTACTGAAAATGTACAGCTGCATTATAGATACAGTTATAAAACCTGCAGTCTCAATGTCTCAGAATCAAAGAAGCAACACTGGACACATTATTCTACTGGCAGGTAACCAGTCCTGCTGTACTGTTGTTCAGTGTTTATTTGATGCTAAAGGTACAGCGTGTAGGATTTGGTGTCATCTAGTGGTGTGGTTGCAGATTGCAACCAACTGAGTACCCCTCTCCACTCACTCCTCCCTTTCCAAGACTGTGGTAACATGAGCCGCCGAGTGTAAAACTGTGGTAACGCCGCTCGCTTCGCTCAGAGGCCATCCTTACCATAATAACACTACTTTAGGAGCAACGGATACATCGTCCTGCTGCTAGAAATACTCACCAGAGCACTGAATGTGTATTAATCCACCGCTGAAAATAGTCCCCAACAAATGCTCTATTTCCTCTGTTTGAGTAACATTTGTTAAAAACTACAGTGCCCAGCTGTTTTAGGAAATTACTGAGCCTCTTAAAAAAAAATAAAACAACATATTTGTGACAGATGTTTAGAGATTTACAGACATATGACATATCTTGGAGTCAAAAACATATAGTCACAGTCCTGTGGTTCTGACAGGTGGTATCTGTTCGGGTTAAAGGAGTGGAATTAAATCACAAATATTGTCTCCTGAAAAGTTTTGTTGCAACCTTTTTTTTAATTCATTATGTTTTGTTTTTTATTGTATTCTTATTACTTATATATTTTTATATTTGATTTTATTTACTGGTTTGTAAATATGCCTAAAACACACATTTGTACTCTGTGGGAGGGATCACAGGGATATAGGTGTTGGGAACCTGGTGTGGGAATTAATTTCATTCTTTTTTATTTCTATTTATCTTATTTATTATTATAATTATAATTAATATTATAATTATTATTATTATTATTATTAATTTACTGTATTTTTATTTTTATATTTCTTATTTATTTTATTTTATATTTTTTTATTATTCTTATTAACATTTTTTCTCTTCCCCTGTTTTTGAATACTTCGAACACATAAAAACCATGAATCAAAAAAGATTTACAGACATATGATCACAGACGGGGTAGGGAAGCCAGAAATTATTGAGAGATGCACTAACACATTTGTTGGTTTTGATCTTTTAATGGAAGAAAAATACAGAATAACACCAACCAGTTTATTGATTGATAATGTTGGATGAACATTATTTTAAAGAGAGACTCTGATGCAGCATTAGGTATTTCAGCTTTGTTTTAATGCAAGTTTGTTGCCTAGTTTGAAGTTTATCACACTGTATGTGGAAATGATGAGTAACTCTCTCATCCCTCAAAACTGAACATGCACTTTACTGCAGAGCGTGGTACACTAGAGCTGCTCAGAGGTCAACAACACATTGGGTGGAGCCTAATGAATGATAAAAAGCAGGGTTTTGCTGCAAAAGAGCATCCTTCCTCGTATAAATCCAGATTTTTAAAAAGGCAGCCTCTACCAAACGAGACAAGTAAACTGAAAATGCTGGTGGTGGTGAGACACATCATCTGACATCTGGAACCCATTGAGTTACATTTGGGTTATCAGAAAAAGTCTCTTAAGTGTTTCCTTCTGAGTCTCCATCCAGGCACCAAAGAGTCCAGATGCAGACTATCAGCTCAGTGCTCAATGGCAAAAGCCTGTCTAACTGTCTGCACTCAGTACACACAGGCAAATAACATCTCAAAGGGCTTCGAGAATGATATCGTGACTGCAGTGCCATCACTACACAAGTGTGATCATGTGCAGTATGAATCTAATTTAAAGGGGACACATCATGCTCATCTTCAGGTTCAGACTTGTATTTTGTGTTTCTACTAGAACATGTTTACATGCAGTCACCAGAATGCAGGAAACAAAGTCTCTGAAACTCAAACTTTCATATTGAAATCCATCCTATTTTTGAGGTCTCAAGTTTGGCAAGTATGATGTCTCCTTTAATATTTTGACTCTCTGTGTTCAGGTTCAGTGTGAGCTGCACCAAGCGTATCACTGTGCTGAGAGCGGGTCGCTGGGGTCACAGGCCGATGGGCAGGAGAGGACGACCCCCCAGCAGCAGAGTCAACGGAGCCTCCAGAGAACATGTTCTGAGACAGGTCAGTTAAGATCGCTGACCTGATGCACGGAGCAAAACGCTGCAGGGATCACTGGTCCTCTGAGACGAGCTGCTCTCTGGGGATCAGCTGCATCTGACAGGAGTGAAGTGTTGAAGGAGACTTCTGGCCTGGGAACACATTTTCAAAATAACTTTAATCGTTTTAATAATACTTGCTAATAAGTGGAACACTCTTATGCTTTTTCTAAGTATTAATATTTCCAGGGTGGAAAAGCCTCTTAAGCCACATTTAAACCATCATTTGATGATTTTCCTTAAATACACACTTATAAAATTATTTTAGGGTAATTACCCACCATGCAACAGTAGAAAAAAAAAACTGTAATGCATTGATTATTTTAAATCTTTATTTTGATTCTATTTTGATTATTCTGATTTGTCTTCAGACTCGTGGGTCGTTTGGCTCAGAGGAGACCCGGCAAAGTTCACTGAGAGAGGAGGAAGAGCTGGAGGAAGAAGAGGAAGATGAACCTCCCGTTCCCATGACAACTAGGCTCCGGAAACAGGCGGAGAGAAACCGAGAGAGGGAGAGAGAGCAGGACAGAGAGGAGGAGCAGCCGGTGACAGACACCATCAGTGTTTCTGATGGAGAAGAAGACGTCGGCTGTCCGTCTCAGTGGAACGTACAACAAGTGTTTTCTTATATCAACTCCCTGCCAGGTAACACTTTAGTACATGTTGTGTGTATCAGCAGTACATTCACTCAAATACTGTATGTAAGTACACATTTGATGTACTTGTACTATAATTCAAATCCACTATAGTTCAGAGGGAAATATTGTACTTTTTACTTCACTCTTTGACAGCTGTAGTTTACAGATTCAAACTGTTGTATACAAAACATAAAATATGATTTTTCTCTATAAATTAAACTACCAACTACCTAACAGTTTATAAAAGCACATCTGAAACAATTAGTTAATTAATCAATAAGCCAATTGACAGAAAATTAAATGGCAACTATTTTGATCTTCGTTTTTAGTGTAAAAGCATTGCATGGTTCCAGCTTCACAAATATGAGGATTTGTTGTTTTTCTTTTTAATTATTTTTAATTATTTTAAATTTATTCATCATTATTTTGATGACATTTCTCACTGTTTTCAGAGTTTTTACAAACAAAACAATCAATCGATTAATTAAGAAAATATCAGCAGATGAATCCAATGAAATGAAAATAATCATTATTTGCAGTCCTATACAAATAGTTTAAAGAGATGGAGTGTTTTTTACAGTGTGGTATTAGTACTTTTACTTAAGTAAAGAATGTGAATACTTCCTCCAAAAAATTATATTTTAAAAAAGGAAAGTAGTCAAATGTTCCTGTTTCATTGTAGAGTGTGATTACATGTGGTAAAATAACCTATGTAGCAGAGCAGGCAGAATCTGAAGAAGAAATACAGCTCATTTCTCAGCAGTTTTTCCTTCATATAAATTGTATATATTCATATTTAAACACTCCACTGTTGCTGCCTTCAAGGACATAAAGTGAATGTACATCAAATAAATGCCACCAGATGTTCAAAGCAGCAACTGAAGCTTTGAGTAAATTGTCCCATTAAAGCTGGAGCATACAGGCCTGTTTAACATTGTAAGAATACATATGTTGATGTATAAACCGGATATATGATATATGTATATACATAAGTAATTCTGCAAATATCAGCTAACAAAAGGCATCTAAATGAATAGGGAACACTGTATTCAGTCTCTATCCTCTCTTGTCTCCAGGTGGTCAGGACGTAGCCGAGGAGTTTCGCTCCCAGGAGATAGACGGACAGGCTCTGCTGCTTCTAACAGAGGACCACCTGGTCAGCACCATGAACCTTAAACTGGGACCTGCACTCAAACTGTGTGCCCACATTAACTCTCTGAAAGACGCATAAACAACACGTTAACATCCCGACTCTCACAGAATG
Source organism: Sebastiscus tertius (assembly GCA_916701665.1). NCBI lineage: Eukaryota > Metazoa > Chordata > Actinopteri > Perciformes > Sebastidae > Sebastiscus > Sebastiscus tertius. Next base: position 40,817 of record CAKAOH010019299.1, read on the forward strand.
GATGTGTGTTGATCTGGAGGACTAGGATGGAGAGAAACAGGGGGACGGGCTTTTGAACAAGGAACAACGAAGCATCTTTAAGTTATCCGATGGACTCGTCCTCGGACTTGCATAAAAACAGACTGCAGTTTTTTCTGAGACCACTGCCAACGATTTCACTCTTGAGTGAAGTCGTCACACTGTAACAGATGATTTTTAACACATGAGATAAGCAGTTCTTTCTATCTCCTGTAATGATTGTAGCAGTTTGACTCCGGCAATCCATTTGTTTCAAAATGGTAAATTAACAGTTCTTTGTAAACAACTTTACATTATTACAGAAAAACGTTAAAGGATGCTGTACAATCTCAAAGTTTACAAAACAGATTTACTATCTTACAGATGGAGTTTGATACACTTATCATCAGCAAACTAATGACTTATGGAACCAAACTGATGACAAGGTTATTTATGATTTATTTATTTATTATTGTCATAATTAATATACAAATAAAACCATTAAAGTATTGTGCACTGTTTTGTGGTTTTGTGAAATGTTTTACAAAAAGGTGCCAAAACCGCCAGGAGAGCCTTACTGAGTCAAATGTCAGGATTTACTGTTTTTCTTTGTCACATAAAACATGACATTTGAAGAAAATTGTAAAATAGCTGAGTTTCCTATTGTCATGACTTGTAACTGATTCAGTAAGCACAGCTTTACGAGACGTGTTTTGCAAGGTAATATAATATATGCTGAAGAAATCATAGATATGAGTCAAGTAACTGCAGCAGATAAACATATATCTTCACATATTATATTCAAAACTATCCTTTAAAAAATCTCTGCCTCTCACTGACTTAAATACACAGACAGACAAGCTGATACTTTATTCAAATTACATAATCTGTCTTAAAGGGTAACTTGTTTTTTCAGCCTATTTTCTCATGTTTTTGTGTTTAACTGACTAATAGGGACAATAATGTCTGAAACTGGTCCAGTATTGAGAGAGAGCGCTGTAGACGGCAGCTGCTCACAGATTGCAATATGGTTGCAATTGGGGCAAGCTGGCACCGTCATTTACGTCCACTAAAAGTGCTTGTTTTTGCCATGACAGGCTCTGATTGTTATTATAAGTGTGTGACATCATGGAAAGAGTCTCGATCAAGGAGAAGTCTTATGAAATCTGGCGAGGTGACGTGTTGCCGGAAGACAACGGTGGAATAGTGGAATGCATCCATGGTGGAAACGCCAGTGTTTGTTGTGTTGGAGTACAGAAAGCGTAGCTTAGTGTTATCTAAAAGATTTTCTATGTCTTGGCTGAATATTTAGATGATTTTGACGTCATAGTTTGAATGTGGACAATGTGGATATCCAGATCTCACAAAGAGACTTCTCCTTGAGCAGGACTTGGACACAATAACAAACAGACCGGATCAAGTGAAGGGTAAGAAACTTTTTATTTCTCTGTATGGTCCTTTTCCATAATGTTGTCAGACACTTATAATAACAATCTGAGCCTGTCAGTGGTAAAAACAAGCACTTGGACGTAACGTTACATTGACGCCCTCGCAGCTTGTTTCGCAGCCGCCGTCTACAGCGCTCTCCCTCAATACTGGACCAATTTCAAACAGTGTTGTCCCTATTAGTCACTTAGACACAAAAAACATGGGAAAATAGGGTCCAGGTTGAAAAGATACCAAGGTTACCCTTTAACAGCTTACTATTTATTTGATACTATTTTGCTCTCATGTTGCATATTCCTAAATTATGTTTTATTTAACGAAATGACCATGCAATTGTTGAGAAAGAAAGCCTTCGATTTCATGAGAACTTGGTGACAAATGAGGGGTCAATAGGGGCTGTTTTTTATGGTAATCTGGCCATGCATACAGATTATTACATATCGCTCTGCTTTGATCTCCATTGATCCTCTCCACCACCTTGTTCAAATGTTCTTATGCAGATCTCAAGCTATAAAAGCAAAAGCAGAACATTTATTCATTGTTCATTTGAAATTAGATGTTTGTGCTATATATTTGGCTGCATGTGAAACTGTGAAACTAAAAGTGCCTTTTTAAAAATCTCCTGTATTTTGGTGAACCGACACCAGAGGGCATCTTTTACACAGCTACTAACAGCTACTGTATATTTTCCCCTGCTGCTGTAAAGAGAACAATACAATGAGGCCAGATCAAAACAATGTGTTGCTAAATATGGTCGATAACTCATCCTGCTCTAAAGACATTCATGTTGTATTCCCTGTAGTCTCTCACATTTACATAATTACATGTCACAGTTTTTGGTCCCTTTTTTAAATAAATACATCTGTAAATAAAAAAAAATAAGCACCCGAGTAAAAAGTTATTCAAATAACAGTGGTGGAGTAGTGCAGTAAAAGTAGCAAAGCCACACTATAAAAATACTCCAGTCCTGCACTGAAAATGTTACTAAAGTAAAAGTAACCTTCTTGTAAGAGCCATGTTGTATTATTTAGTTTTTGCATTTGATTATCATTTAAAAGGTACATTGTGTTATGCCATTGTTTGATATACATTAGAATTAAGGTCAATTAGTCATGTTATAGAATGGGCTTTGATCCATTTAGACTCTATGTTGTGTGTTTTGCCCTGTTAAGATTTGCTCCTCTAGTCGTCGACAATTTGGGTGTGTCCCTTTAAGTGTGATTAGTGTTAGAGTTGGGCTTCAGTAGAGCAGGATGGGGAGCAACATTTTTCTGACCGCAGATTGTAGACTGTATTTCAGTTATTTCCTGTGGAATTGGTCCGTTTTTGACAGTCCAAGATTGGTCATATTGATATATTTTTGTTTATTTTAATTCTCGTGGAATAAACTGTTTTTCACTCACAATACGAGCCTCATCTTTGAAGCTGACCAAGAAGTGAGTGTCTGCAGAAGGAAAGTGGAAGTTAGAGCATGGGAGTCTACGTGAATCAGAAACCTTTACATCCTGCTAGAAATGGCGAGGACAGTTTATAGCAAGCTGCCACTACACTTCTCATAGTGCAAAAATTAGCCCATGTGAGTGTATATGTATATATATATATAAAACCTAAGCAGTATTTTAATGTTGT
>CAKAOH010019300.1:0-95732 GCA_916701665.1 Sebastiscus tertius
ATGTGCTGCTAAAAGGCCGTGGTCATTTCACATATTTATGACATCTGTGATGAGAGAACCTAAGCTACATTTGTCTATTAAAATGTTAAAAAAATACAAAAACTGAAGGGCTTCGGGTAACGTTCCTCACTTTCTTTTCACAGACTCGTTGCTTAGATCTGGTGGTCTCATACAACCTGCATTGAGATTCTCAACATCACTCCACTAAGAGAAATTTCAAACACTTACACCATTTTTCTCTATGAAGGCTTCAATTTAGTAAGTGATCGAGGACATATTCTGAGCCTGTAATACAAGACCTTTTGTCCTGTTGAAGTGAGATAACCGATCCTTAGGCAGAGCTCAGAAACTGCCTCTCCTTGAGATGATAGAAGACCTGCGCAATGCCTCCCTATCCAGCACTCAATGGGAAAACAATAAACAAGCCTGGAGGGGGAGACGGAGAGATTGATAGGCGTGCAGTTCTGATCACTCAACCAACAGAAGCTCACTTTACCGGTTCTGTGCTTTATGCACATTTGTGTTTATGAAATTGCAATCGATTGTTTCAATTACATGCGCGGTTAGACCATGGCGTTGTCACAATTGATGTGCTACTCTGAGTCAACCTTTGTAAAAATCATTCAAGTTGCAAGTGGTGTAAAAAAACTTCTTTTTCAGACTATTTTTTCCCACTGTAGTCTGAAACACTGCAGTCATAACTTACAGCGAGATGTATATACACACACACATACCTGTGTAATAGTCCTGTCTATTCTTTACATATGTTCTTAGCTGTTATGTCTATTTCTGTGTAAGTCCATTGAGAGAAATGACAAAACCAGAGTCAAATTCCTTGTATATGTACACTTGCTTGGCCCATAAAGCTGATTCTGGTGGTAATACAGCCTCTGCATTGGACTATGATGGTAAATACAGAGACAACAAAGATTTAGTCTTTGTACTGACTCTCATATATGGACAGAAGCTTTGAGTAGTGACCATAAGAAAGAGATCATGTGTAGAAGAAGATGAAATTAGGTTTTTCTGTAGGGTGGCTTGGCTCTTTCCCCATGACAGAGTAAGGCGTTCAGTGATCTGAAAATACCTTGGAGTCAAACCACTATTCTTCCACACTGAAAATAGCCACCTACTATAGCTGCTGGTGCACCTGGTAAAAAAATATTAGTGTTCAATACATGAACAAATAGATCTTTAACACTGAATCCTGAAGCCAAACTCAGTGAATCACTAGCGTCATTGACTGAATAAGTAGCTTAGCAACATTGTTAGCTAAGCACATGACATACAGTATGTAACGTCCTGGTTCGAAGCTCATGGAAAGACCACGAAAGCGACAGAAACAATCATGACTCTTTAACTTGTTGCGAATATGTGGATGTGGTGGTAGTAACCTCATAAACAGTGCTTATAGGCCTAGTTTTGTGCTGAATTGAAACAACCAGTTTGAAACAAACAGACGGAACTAACTTACAGTAAAATCAGAAACTGAAGTGAAGACTGATTGAAACAGCTTCTTAAAATCACACCGTTACGGATGATGATGGTGTAGCTGCGTTTGGACTACCTCATTATTTCTAGGAATTATGGCCAAATTGGATGAATCTGCAATACAAAATTGACGTCCAATGCAGGATTTAGTTTATCCTTTCTGTAGCAAAGTGGAAACTAAGGGTGTAAAGGTTGGAGTGGTGGATGGATGTGTCCAACTTTGATGCAGGAGAATCTAGTATCTTGTAACAAACGGGCATGTTCTTTTACATTTCTTGACTTAACCGTGCCCTTTTCCTAACTTCAATCAGTTGCCTAACCTTATTCATACCATTTCTGCAATGGGTGGATATTACTGGCATTAATAGTTATGCAAACTACAGAGTCATTGACAATAAATCTTTGAATTAAACAGGAACAAATTTAAATCTGCAAAGTGATTCATACAATAAGTTTTTCCTCTCTACTTGATACCAACCCTCCTCCAACCCTCACCCCTTGAAGTTACCGGGGAAAGGCCTGGTAGGATGGATGGCTTTTTTCAGCTGTGGATGATTAAGATGAAGTATAATATGCATAATAAGTTTAAAGACCCCTTGATGAGTACGTTCCAAAATGCTGCTGGCGCCATTTTATTGCTCTCCACAGAGTGGTTGACGCCGTTTGGGCAAAGCAGCGCGATCCCTCCTGAAATTAAGCTTGAAGAGAGAAATATTTTGTGTTGTCTTTCCCCACAGTACTAAGCTAACTGCTGCTGCTTTTTGCGATATTGCACTGTTGAATGTAATCATTGCAACCTGCAAAATGGCAACACAACTTCATACATTACCAATAACGGGAAGGCAAAAAGAAATCTATTTACACATAATTAAAAAAAAACACATTTAGTAGTGCAGGTAATCTGCTGTTAATTACTACCACTGCACCTGTGTTTGATTACTGTATATTGTAAATGATTTGGTGTGTGTCTCAATCTGGTGTTGTAATAATGAGAATGATGATTGTAATAGAGTTTGAGTTAACTAGTACAGTGCCCATTCGGAATAGGCTGATTGCTTGGCCCCCGGTATTGCTGCTTGCAGCGTTGTTGAGAACCGCTTATCAGTGCCAGAAGGGGGCACTTGTTGACTCTAGGGAATGAAGAAGAGTAGTTCGGTTGTAACGTTAGTATATCTAGCATCCAGCAGCAAAAGTGAACTGCAGTCAATGAGCAGACGAAAGCCTGAAGGACGACATGCTCGAGTCAGTCTGCAGAGCCCTAAAGCCCTGCCCCCGCTTCTGCACAGAGTGCTATCGCTTGTTTATTCAAAGCGTATTAACACTGAACATATTGTGTCAAAATTGCACTCAAACTTCACCACTGCACATCCTTGAGTCCCCAGCAATACACCTGTCAAGTGTGAAGTAGATCGGATGAACGGTTCACGAGATATGTGAAGGACACACACGCATACAACAGCCCAGTCACACGAAAAGTCGTGTGAATGACATGATAAAAGGTAAGGCAAAAGCGTGTAATAAGAAAGCCGTTTTTGCTTTTGGCGTGTCATTTATACGCCATGTAATCTGTACTGACTGAAATGTAAATGCACACATTCTAAACACAGGACTTTCAACTAGGAGACCAGTGTTTTGTCTTTAGTTACGTCAGTGATGTGTTTTTCAGTGGCGTTTGTTACGTGTTTTCCGTACTTTTGTTAGGTTGTTTGCGCACGTATTTTACTTAATATAATTACTTATTTTAAGACCAACCATGTCATTTTTACTAAACCTAACTAAGTGGTTTTGTTGCCTAAACCTAAGTGAGTGGCTTTGTCGCCCCCTTCTGGCACTGCACCTTCATACACGTGTAATATTCATGCCTCGGAGAGGCTAAATGTGACACTGACACGCTATCCTCCGGTGGACAGGCGGGTCTATTACAGACAGACAAACAGAGATTCCTTGCTTTATAGTTAGATGCCCCATGCCACACATGGACATTCATCAAGCATTCTTATTATGCTTTGTGTTTTTTCTGTATGTTCCTGCTGTCATTTTTAACCGTTTAAAATGAATATCCAATCAGTTTTCTGTGGGACTTCTTGTTTCATTATGTAGGAGCTGCAGAGACCTTTGAGACTGTACCAGTAATTAATAGCAATAAATTAAACTTTTAAACGCCGTCCTGGGCCACCTTAATTTTCTGCATAATGTGATGTTTGCCCTGTTGTCCTGTTCCTTTACATAGTTATAGTACACAGACAAAGACTTAAACATTACATGCACCCCATGAGTAAAATAAAAAAAACTTGTTGCCAACTAATTCATCCATTTCCACAACATTTACAGTAACTCACTCTCCCTCACCCAAAGTCTTTCAATTTACTGAGGTAGCACTAAGGTGTTGCTGGAAATTTCACTGACTGTATACAAATCCCTGGCCTCTAATCCTCCTAATTCCAGCATATTGTATTGTCATTAACTACTCACTGGCTGGTAAATACAAATCCTTTCACCTTTCACTTTGCAGTCCATGGATAATTGCTGTATCCTCTCCTCAGAAGCGTTCCCATGGGGGGAAACCAAGCAGTGCCCAGGAAACAGGCGCAGTTGTGCTTGACACAGTAATATGGAGCTACAGTAAACTGGAGCTCACTTGGCAGTGGAGGGAAGGGCCTTGTACAGGTCTGCCATCGCTGACAGAGCAGACACAGTGGCTAATTAGACCTTTGCAACCTCCCAGTGGTGAAACACTTAAATGTGTGGTCTTTGAGTTGAAGCTCCAATCTTTAAGGCTGCTCCCTGGTGGAGCCAGAGCTCGATGTTCTGCAGTTTATTTAACAAAACGGAGGGTGCTTACTTGAAACTGAAACTCTATCACTCTGACAGTAGAGAAGGATGTAAACGCACAATACGGAATACAAACTGATGGATTAGGGCTGTGTATTGGCAAGAATCTGGCGATACGATACGTATCATGATACAGAAGTTACGATTCAATATATTGCTCTACAGTGAACAAGGCGATATATTGTGATTTCTTTTTTTTTTTATCTAATTTGAGGAAAACTGTCATAGCATAAAGACACACCACCATGTTTATAAAATCAGAGTTAAAACAGTTTACTTTTTATACAATCTGAACAGTGGGATCTGCATTTGCATTTATCACAGAGGACACATATCTTTGCAAATGAAATAAAGCATTCACTAAGTTAATCTTTAATATCTTTTGTAAACTATTAATTAAAAATCAATAGTGTTTTTGAGAATCGATACAGTATCACAAAACATAATATTGCGATACTCGATGTTTTCGATATTTTCTTACACCCCTGTGATGGATTATAAAATGTATGTTTGAAACAAATGTGATCAAAGACGGTCTTCTTGGTTGTCTATAGCAACAAAGCAGCTACTATGACATGTCAAAGGATATTAGATATTTCTATATAGGGAATAGAGACAGAAAAGAAATGAGCAGCATTGCGCTTCAATAGACAACGCGTCTGTTACAACTTAAGTAAAATTTACATTCTTGTCAGGTCACACCCTCTTATTGACTATTCAAGTAAAGGAGGAGCACTCAGTTGCACTGTTTCCCACAGGGCCTTCAAGGGATGTCATCATGAACAATGTAGGTTAATTAATTCTCATGAGACTTGTTCTGGTCTATGATGACTATACGACTCATGTAATAACAGAGCAGACTAAAGAAAAAGCTTAGATACGAGCAGCAACAGCAAAAGAAGCATCAGTGGAAACACCGTATGATGCAAATATTCTCTAATAATATACTGTATAGGATCATCCAATTCAGCAACAATTCAGTTACTATCAGTATTTTTAATTTTTAATTAATATTGCCAATATTGTCCTTTGTCATTATACTCCCCTCAGAGGTGCTGAGGGTGTATTAGGATTTTTTTTTCTGTATGTTACATCCCACCTCTCCTGGTTCCTGTCACCTGCAACATCTGTTGTTTTAATTATTGTGAGCAGCGCAAGCTTTCCAGATTGTTTGGTATAATATTTTGTATTGTATATTTTGTAATTTGTCAGTACGTCTATTGATCTATTGTGGCAGGAAGGTTTGGACTAGATTCAAACAGCCTCTCTGGCATGAACAAAATGTAATTCAAATGCAGCTTTCAACCATCAGCAACGCAACCATAAAAATGTGGTTCTGTCATGAGTGACGATGACTAAAGTAACCTACATTTCTATGCTGCTATAACTATGCTGTCATAATGTTTCACAGACAAAACGTCATATAATGCTGCTGTCAAGATGTGATTTACAGTGTTGCAAGGGCATTATAAAAGTCTCATGCACACTGTAATGCTGTGGTTTTATTGGCTAAATAACAAATGCATTGCTTGCAATTGTTATTTAGCAATTAAGAAAATCACATCGCATTACAGCTTCTCACAAAATTAAATTCATCAATTCCTCCCTGAATTCTGTCCAACACTATATATAAAAAAATAATAAATTGTAAATTCAACGATATTTCCATCATATCCAATTGCTGTTTTTTTATGATTAATGAACGCTTAAAGAAGAAAAAAAGGGAAATCAGATGCCAAGAAGTTTCCTCTGGCTACAGGATTGTATTGCCATCAGTTCTAATGCTATGTTTTTTTTGTAGGGCTGTCAAAGTTTCATTTTCAAATTCATTTTAACGTCACTAATTTCTTTAACGCATTAACACAACTTATTATTTTTTAGGTTGTAGCGGGCTCAGTTTTAAAGCTAGAGAGAAGACACTGAATCATATGTAGCTAGAAAACCTAAGAAATCCATTGGAAACTGTCATAATAGCTTGTCGGGAAGGAGGTTAAATAACGCTCCAAACTTTTGCTAATTTTTGGTGAGGAGAAACTACCATGGTCATTTTCAAAGGGGTCCCTTGACCTCTGACCTCAAGATATGTGAATAAAAATGGGTTCTATGGGTACCAACGAGTCTCCCCTTTACAGACATGCCCACTTTATGATAATCACATGCAGTTTAGGGCAAGTCATAGTCAAGTCAGCACACTGACACACTGACAGCTGCTGTTGCCTGTTGGGCTTGAATTTGACATGTTATGATTTCAGCATATTTTTTATGCGAAATGGAGTACCTGTGAGGGTTTCTGGATAATATATGTCTTTCTTTTATGTTGTTAATTGATTTCCAATAATACATATATACATATATTTGCATAAAACCAGCATATTTGCCCACTCCCATGTTAATAAGACTATTAAATACTTTACAAATCTCACAGTACATTTTGAATAGATACAAATGTGTGATTAATCGCACTTAAATATTTTAATCGACAACCCTACTTTTTAGTGATCCTGTAGCTTAAATTCAATTTTTTTTTCTGCTTTCCCCTCCAGTTAATCATCTTAACCTCTTTCTGATATAGGGAGCTTATTTCCCCTTATTTATCAAATAAACTGAAATCAACCGATTTATCATCAAAGGTGATTTTTACATTAGGAACCTCCATTGCAACTGATGTTTTTCTTCTGATCAGCGATGTAAACGTCCGTTTTAGTTAGCCAGAAAATGTTTAATTGTCGTTGAAAAACAACACAGTGGTTCATTAGCACCACCATCAGGTCACCAGTGTGCTTGGATGGACGCTGTTTGATTCCTCGTCTTGGCCTCGGCAAGACTCAGTTCTATCTCTGAAGAGTCAGACAAAGATTCAAGACAAGTCAGGAAAGATAAACATAACTGTGTGGCAGATAAATGTTCAGATAAATTTTCTTCTGCTTTTCTCTCCTGTAAATCACCTTGTGACCCCTTGGGTTTATCTCTCAACCCGTTGTGGGGGTCCTGTACCGCAGGTTGGGCAACGACTGGCTTAGACTACAGCTATAATGTACTTCATTAGAGGCAAACAGAACACAACACATTAATGAATCTACTACGGTTCATTAGTTAATTTTAACTGCACTTATGAGTTCACTCAAACTAATATATAAAGCGGTGACATTTTCCACATCCACTTCAACGAAATTACAGTAACTCTATAATCGATTTAGAATTGCATTCCAGCCCTCCATTAAACAGAATCAACATCAAACTATAACCTCGCCGATGTGTGAAAAATGATTGGAAGAAAGTGCTTTTGATGTTTTCAGCTCCACGCAGATAACATCACATGCAGTGATCCACCGGATGGAGTCTGAGTGAGACTGACTCCTGTAACTCAATATATGCAAATGTCAGCCAGGCAAGGTTCACTTGTAGCGATTATCCATGTACAAGATCTGTGATTAAGCCAGCGCGGTGCGGTGTACATTGATTGAAAGAGCACGTTTCCGAGCGACCCCTGCCTCTCGATACAGTTTTTTTTTTTTTTAAACCCAGTCAGTGATTACAGTAAGCAAGGTGGTCATTTTTCCATTGTGGTTAATGTATGCAGTTATAATCAGTCAAGCGTTAAATAGGTGTTTCATAAACAAGAGCATGCCTTGTAAGCGTCAACAGTTAAATATATAATAAATATCCCATGAATGATGTCTTGATGGTAAGTGTAACGCAAAAAAAAAAAAAAAAATGTCTAAACTTATTATCAAACTCACTACACCTTCATGGTTTCATCATCATGTTATCTCATCAGATGTATCCCAAAGGTCTATTTAATCCTCTCTGGAAAATTGGCCTCATATCACTTAGGATATTAAGAAATTCCGGAGGGAAGAAAAGTGCACGAATAGGAGATTTGTTGGTATAATATTGCACATTTTTGAGCGAGCTTCTTGCATTTTCCACTCTGGTACGTATCTGATAAACTACTGAAATAATTGAGCTCTTGTTGCAACATTTTTAATTGAACAGACTCTGGTGTCTACAAGTTTCACGCCGTGTGCTGCATAACAAAATCAAATGAGGTTTTTAAAAAATAGAAAATATTTCTAAAATGTTGCTCATCTGCAGTGTAAAAAAAAAAAAAGAGATACAGATGTATGTTTTGTATCTCGATGTGTTGGTCAAAACTGGCAGTGAAGCAATCGCGCCTCGACGTGTTCTTTGACTCGAGTGTGACAAGAGGGACTTGCCCGACATGAAACTGTGAATGACATGCTGCTGGTCGATGTGTGCTTCACTTCACACTCATCTGCTCCTAAGATGATGGACAGCACACACACATTCATCTCCACAGGGAGAGCTGTTTCAGGCATAGGCCGTACAAGACATAAATGATCCACGGTGCCCGAGGAATACGTTACAGTGGGTTCATTCATTCATGTTGTCAGCGCTCTATTTCTGATATTCCTTTTCTTCAAAACAAAAAAAAAAAATCAGCTCCCCTGCCGCCTCTCAGCTTCTGTAAGCATTCCACGGTTTTACGACACATTATTTTAAAATTCCTTATCATACATTACACAAAGGATAATCCCTCACTCACATCAACAAATACCATGGTGTGAGTTTATCTCGGTTTAATAACCATGTTTTCATGATTTAGGGAAGCTGGTCCATGTACAACACCGGAGTGAATGTAATCGTTCAAGACTCCAGCGGAGACATTAATGCAGGAGAGCGTGTGCACTTTGTAACATAATTAAAAGTTGTCCAGGGGTAGGGACTGCTGCAGGGTGCAATTACTCATAACTGCCAATGTGATAACATGAAAGTCTGCGGATCACTGTATTGTGCACAAATGCAAACACGTTTCAAATTAGCGAGACACTTTCTTTCACAGGTTGTCTGAATGTGTGTATGTGTGTGTGTGTCGGAGTGGGACTTGTTTACACACACATTAAGACACACATTAAGACACACAGCGATGCATGCAGTCTTCAAGCTGCCATCCTGTGTGACCTGTCTGACCAGCCCTGTCTCCCACAAAATGATGTTCCAATACATCTAAACTGCATTCTCAAACAAGTGCAAATTGAACCAAAACACAACAAAAACACAACAAAACTACCTGGTTAGTTATAGTAAAAAAAACAAAACATAAAGGAACAGTGTTTAATATTTGGCGGTATCTATCTGTAAGGTTGCAGATTACAATTTCTTCCGTGTGTGCCAAGCGCGTAGGATTGCTTCGGTGGCCACCGCAAAAATGTGAATGGCCCTCTCTAGAGCCAGTTGTTGTAAGAGTAGAGTGCTTAGAGTGTGTGAACAGGGGAAGCGAGTGGTGAAGCAAGAGAGAGAGAGCGGTGGTGACGGGGGCCAGTAATGTTATCGACTCCGGCCCAAGCAGGAAAAGTCAAAAGTGTTTGGTTTGTCCGTTCTAGGGTACTATTGAAACATGGCGGTGCAACATGGCGGACCCTGAGACCTACTCCATATGTAGATATAAACGGCTCATTCTAAGGTAACAAAAAACACTGACTTCTATTTTTAGATGATTATACACTAAAGTGAACATACTTATTAATAGTATATTCCATTTCTATCAATAGATCCCCCTAAATGTTATACACTGACACTCAGGGCCGGCTTAAGGCATAGGCCATATAGGCGTTCGCCTACGCACCACCTTCTGGGGGGCGCTGGTCGTCCTCTAAATTAAAAAAAAGAAAAAAAAGAAAGGATAAAAATGCCAATGGGCGCCCTTCCTCATTTTCTACATTGAGGAAAAATAAATAAATAAAGAAATAAATACACCTTTACACACTGTAATGCCAACAATATCAGGGACAATATAATTGTTTATTTATATTATAATAAATACAATTATTTATGAAAACAAAAATCTTGATTTTTATCTTAAAACAAAGACAAAGGATTTGGGGGCTCCAAATCTGAATTTCGCCTTGGGCACCAAAAGGGTTAGAGCTGGCCCTGGGCAAAAGTTCTGTGTTTAGACTTCTTCCTTAGACAGACTTATGTGGACTATCATTACAAACATATTTGTGATACGTCAAAAACATCAGCGACAAAATATGCTTCCCTTGATTAATGTAATTCACAATGCAGTTTCGTTGTATGGCAACATAATTTTCAGGAAACAGGGCTGGTTTGACATAAATGTGCTCTTTGACCAATACAACCAACTTGTGTACCGTTATGTCAAACAAGAATAATAAAGTTGACATCAAATGCAGCAAACCTCAAGGTCCCTCTCGCCACACAAAAACATTATATATTGTGTTCACTGTTGCTTCATAATATCTGACAAACTCACGTCTGTCTAACACTAAAGTTAAATCAATGAAGAGCCCTCGAGAGGATAATCATATACCAAAAACGCTGATTCTCAGGGCTCGCATGCTCTGCAGACACCTGCGCTTTCATGATATCCATTTTATGTTGCTGCAGATTTTTTTAATGGGCCATTGATTTGGCAGACGCAAACGAAAACAAGGTGGAAAATACATTCTAAACCATTTATAATGTAGTTTTGAAGCCACTAAGCTTGTCTGGGTTGGATGCTGCATATAATTAATTTCTCATTGTTTGTGTTAGACAGGGTCATTGAGGTTAATTGAGTCTTACTTCAAAATTCTGGCTTGGAGCCACACGTGCAGTCTTTACTGTACATTCATTTTAATTAATATAAAAGGAGTAGGCAGCCAGCCTTGCCAAGCCTAATGATGGGCAAATGCTGTGTAAACAACAACAAAGGCTGGCCCTGTTCAACTGCCGGCGCAATATTAGCCGACATAGCGTCTAATCGTACTGTGGCTGTCACCGCTGCTCCCTTTCCGTCACTGATAGATAGGCTACTCGAGTGAACTGAGTGGAGAGTGAAGATAACCTCCGAAGCAAAGCCTTGTGGGTATTGGCTGCTGGAGTATTTGCAAGGCATGTCATGATACCGGCCTCTCACTCCGCCTCACTTTGAAGCACAGAACGAACTCTCTGGAGATGGTAAACACACTTAAGGGATGCTTCGCTGATGGCCTTCCCATAGTTATAAACTGAAAACCCATAATTATGTTTTTTTTACACGGATTCACACTGTGAAAACTTCCAGACCTGATACTTTGCATGAAGCTCAGTACTGTCCACCTCTCGGGAAGACAATCAGCATCACTGCAGTGCCAGTGGGTTTGTTTAGTATAATAAAACATACCAGTTTGATGCCGTTTTAATATTGAGAAGTGTTACAATAATCCCTCACTCTTGCTCAGTATATTTGAAACTAATAAAATTAATAATTGCAAACTTCCGCCAAACAATTAATGGATTAATCAAGAAAATAATCAGCAAATGTCTCAATAATGAAAATAACTGTTAGTTGCAGCCCTAGATACAGTACGTACAGTAAATTAGTGGTAGATAGGTATTAGTTTATGGATTTGTGGTGGGGCTGTTGTTTTTTTTGATTTTGTATATTAAAGAAACTCAAGTGAGGTTTCAGATTCTCTTACCGCTAAGTAATGGTACTTAGTACACAGAAAATTTAAGTATAGTTTGATTCAAAAGTCACAATATTAGCAGCTGACAATGCTCAATGATTAAAAGTTGGGTTGATTGTCACATGTTGAATTGTTCTCAGTCAAAATCAGATATGATTATCATAAGAAGTACAAAGCAGACACCCTGTGACTTCAGTCTCATCAGGTAGACAAGGAATAAATGTGATGAAACAGGGCAAGACGTGGATCTTTCTTTCTTTTTAAATAATTGAATAATGACTTGAGCATTTTAAGTCAAGGCCTTTTTACACATATTTTTAAGGACTTGGACTTAAAGGTCTGTAATGCTCAGTATTAAGCGTCTTTCTTTTTCTTTGGCATTTTTGCTTTTGTTTGATAGTTTGACAGTGGGGAAAGACAGGAAATGTGGGGGATGACATGCAACAGTGGAAATCAAAGCTGGGATTACATGTGCACCTTAGACCACTAGGCAACAGGGACGCCTCGATTTAGTTACATTTTTAAACTTATCATAAATCAATGTACAGCAATATAAATGTGTAGCTTCTGAATACATGCAAATTAAGGCTACAACTAACGATTATTTCCACTGTTAATTAATCTGTGGATTATTTTCTCGATGATTTCACCACATTAGTTGGTGAAAAACATTGATCAGTGTTTCCCAAAGCCCAAGATGACGTCCTCAAATGTCTTGTTTTGTCCACAACTCAAAGATATTCAGTTAACTGTAATAGAGGAGTAAAGAAACCTGAAAATATTCTCATTTAAGAAGCTGGAATCAGAGCATTTTGACTGTTTATCTTAAAAAAAAGACTTGTAACTCGAAAAACGATTAATCTATTACCAAAATAGCTGGCGATTCATTTAATAGTTGATAACTAATTGATTAATCGTTGCAGCTCTAATGCTAATATTGAGTTTAACTGCCACATACTGTTGGATGAAGCACCGAGAGCTCGGACAAAAAAAACCTAAACATAAAAAAAAAAAATCTCAATCTAAGAATCCAACTCATCGAAAGCGTGACAATAACTATGCAAATGATATGACCTCAGCATAGGACAAAAAACAACATCCTGGCCGTGACTACATTCTGATGACAGCCTGAGTGTAGGTCAGGGCCAGTGATGCATACGGTGCACGAAGGGTCAAGTATAATCACAGAGGGTTTTAGGAGAAAATGAATCACTCCGTGATTGCACTCTATAGGTTCTCCAACAGAAGTGTTCAAGTGTGATTTTAATTCCCCGGTTGGCCTCCTTGACCTTAAAGGTCTGCTTGAACATCAAGGACCAGTCACTTGAGAGCGACTCGATTTTGTTGTAGCAGAAGAATTGTTCTTTATCTGACAGGCTCACATAAGCATCTTTGTTACCATGACATTCATCAAGTCTTCTTTTTTTTTTTTTTTCAGACATCTATTCACTTAAACTCCAAATATAGAAGTGTTGATTTAGAGGTCATGAAACAGTAGCTGGGATTTGTTTTTTTCTTTATACATGCGTTCAAAATGCTCCACAGTTTTAAAGCTGGCATTCAGTAGTTATTGAAGATAGATGACGGGGATGATAAAGATGATAACACTAATAATTCAATTGATAAATCAGTTTGGGTCAGGAATCTATTATTACTCTGTGCCTTTCCCATCTATAACCAGTGGCTGAACCCCGCTAGCAGTCATTTCCCATCTCACAGACTGTCTGGATGACTGATCAGGGTTGTGATTGTCTCCCCTCTCCCCAACACACCGCCGCTACATACGTCAGCAGCAGCACATACATCTTGAGCAGCCTCTAACTCCAAGCCAGAGCAGTAGCCCCAGTAAACGTTGCAATCAGCGCCAGAATTGGGCCAATTCCTCATAACCTTGTCTGCACATGGCACCTTGCCTTGAATCATAAGAGCGTGAGGCTGTAGCAAGTGTTCAATCTATCAGCAAAGCAGCTATATTGCCCCTGTACAGTTGAAGAGGGTGAATCGACATTTAATTATCTGTCTGCCCACAAAAGCTGCACGGGCATTGTAGACCTGCAAACCTTGTCATGACACAAATGTGTACAAACGGCAGCGATATGACATTGCATCTTGTTGCATAAGGTATGTGCTGACAGCGGGCAGGTATTTTGAACAAAGCTTTTTGACATGTTTTAATTCTATGAAGACACTGGGCCTTCGCAAAAGAAAGAAATATGAAATCTCAGGTGGACTTTATTCCACTTGCAATAAAAAAAACAAAACAAATATGGAATATTTATTCCCAAACATCAAGGCTCTATGCCTTCAAAACTATTTTTGATTCGTCACTATCTTTTCTTCCAAGAGATCAATACAACCCCCTCAGAGTTTGAAAAGTTGACTCGGTGGCCTTTTGATGAAACAATCATCCTTTCTTCTTTTAACAAAGCTAAAGCTTCACCATCAAAAAAAAGAGAAGTGAATCCAATCAAAAAGACTTGAAAAAAGGCATTTAATTTGTAACCACAGACTTAGACTTAGAAATGAGTTCCTATTGACCCATTGTTGAGGGGAGATGTTCGATCTTCAGCATTATGTTCAGTCTGGTGACTGGAGTTCTTTATGTTTCTCTTGAAGAGAAAAGCAAAATCAATGGTGAAAATGTTTCACATGATTCATTTTTTGAGGCTCAATCGAAGTGCAGCAATTTTTCAAAATAATTATGAACAATCTAACATCTTGGATTGCACATCTTCTCCAGCCAATCATAGGTGTATAAGCAAGCAGTGTGAAAGACGCCGTGTGGAAATTGATTGTCCCTCTTTCTCCTCTCTCACAATCTTCAAAAAACTAAACAAAATGTGCTGATCAATCCAGTCAACTAAGTACACCTCTTGTCAATGTCTCCAGCTTCACAATGGAGACTTGATGCTTCTGGAGCCATTAGTTATGACCAACTTGCCAGACGAGGCATTGATCGCTGGCCGGTTGTAAATGCAACAGCAATCATTTCACAGGGCGAAAAAATAGAGGCGATGGTGCTGTCGTATATGGATGTGTGACCTGCTTAATAAGTGTCAACTTAAATTACTTTTTAATTCACTCAAGTAAAGGCCAGACAGATTTATTTCAACAGTGGTTTGATGTTGTTGTACGAGCCCTAAGTGTCCTTCAGAGTCACTTTTACACTTTCTTCTGCTTCAATATGGCCGTGCACAGATACTCGTAAAGGAGTACAACCTTTGGCAAAGCCATTTTTGATATCAGTGGGAAGTCTATTCAAACATTAGGCTTGTGGCCAAGAAAGAGCCATTTCTCCTCTAAACTTGTCAAAAAAAATTGAAAATTGAAAACAGATTTCTGTAGGACAATTTCTTTCTTCTTTCCTCTCTCATTAATAATTTCACAACTCCCTCAGATCTATCTTGTGACCCACAGATTGGGAACCAGTGGACTAAACTATAGATAAAGTAGATACATCTATCTCCACCTCAACTATAACACTAAAGTACTACTTACACATTATTGCATCAGTGATGATATTAATCTAATTAGATGTTATAGAATAAAATAACACTCATAGGGGCCATTTATTCTTTGGAATGAGTACTTTTACTGTTGATACTTTAAGTACATTTAGCTGATTTCTGTACTTTAGTAGGATTTTGTATGCAGGACCTTTACTTGAATTGGACTATTTTTTACATTGTTCTAGTATTTTTACCTGAGCTCACTGCAGAGCTGCAACAATTAATCGATTAATCGATTAGTTGTCAACTATTAAATTAATTGCAAACTGCAGCATTTTGATAATCGATTGGTTTGTGTAATTCTTTTTCAAAAAAAGTCAAAATTATCTGATTCCAGCTTCTTAAATATGAATTAGGGCTGTCAATCAATTAAAATATTTAATCACGATTAATCACATGATTGTCCATAGTTAATCACGATTAATCAGAAATTAATCACACATTTTTGATCTGCTCAAAATGTATCTTAAAGGGAGACTTGTCAAGTATTTAATACTCTTATCAACATGGGAGTGGACAAATATGCTTGCTTTATGCAAATGTATGTATATATTTATTATTGGAAATCAATAAATAACACAAAACGATGATAAATATTGTCCAGAAACCCTCACAGGTACTGCATTTAGCATAAAAAATATGATCAAATCATAACATGGCAAACTCAAAAAACAGCTGCCCAAAACTGCATGTGGATATCTTAAAGTGGGCATGTCTGTAAAGGGGAGACTTGTGGGTACCCATAGAACCCATTTTCATTCACATATCTTGAGGTCAGAGGTCAAAGGACCCCTTTGATAATGGCCATGCCAGTTTTTCCTCGCCAAAATTTAGCATAAGTTTGATACGTTATTTAACCTCCTTTGCTAGTATGACATGGTTGGTACCGATTAATTCCTTAGGTTTTCTAGTTTCATATGATGCCAGTATCTTCACTCTCACTTTAAAAATGTGCCCGCTACAACCTACAAATCGCAAGTTGTTAAGAGCATTTGAGGAAGTCATTTGACATTTTATAGACTTAACAACTTATCGATTAATCGAGAAAATAATCAACAGATTAACCGACAATGAAAATAATCATTAGCTGCAGCCCTAGTACATTGATTTCAGACTTTGTGTACAACATAACACAAATGACGTGGATGTGAGTGACGCCAGCGCTGCTCTGGTCTGCTCTAATAATCCTCCTGGCTCCCTCTCACTGCTGAAGTGCATTTCTAGTTCTCGTAATGGCAGGAGACATTGTAACATATGGCACTTCTTACAATGACGGAGTGACAGGGAGACAAAACCGATGGCTATACATAAAGATTTAAAGCCAACGGCTGTAAGAAACACAAACAATTCAAATCCAGTTTGCTTTGACGGCTATTTAGAAATCTAACTGCTATACTACATCTTGTGCTTCCCGTTTCCTCCCTTTTGTGTCACAGAGGGGAACTCTCTCCCGCTCCAGGGTCTGACTCCCTCCAGTTATCAGCCCAGGTGATTGAGAGCACAGACCGCCATCTCTCCATAGAGGGCACCCACAGACCCAGAATGTCTTGTTTGCTAGAGCTGTGTACATTTTGTATTTGAAAGAGCAGCAAGTCAATGAATCTCGATAATGCGAGAGCCGGGCCACATAACTCACGTTGATAGTCCTTACATTGTGCCAAGAGGCGATAAATCTGCTCTGGGAGACATGAATATGCAGTGGCAGTCAGTCTGGCTTGTTCTTGCTTGCATGCCCCCTGATGCACAGTTTTATTCCTCTCCCCCATTTCCAAACAGAAAAATAAAACCAATGAGCCACAGCACCATCTCATCAACACTCTTCTATTAAGCACAAAGAAATGTAGCAGTGCATTTTCACAATATGCTTAAAAAACAGCAAAATCATTAATGTGAAAGAATGCAATTTGTGTTGGTTTATTAGGGAATATAAAATCTAAAATATATCCTCTTTATTATCATTATTTTGTGATGTCAAATGGGTTTAAATTGTTCCAGGAAATATCTATTTTTTCAATCTGCATATTAAAAATGTTCTAAAACATGATAAGTATTTTTTAAAGAGTTATGAATCCTGGAGTTTTGATGATGCTACAAGTTTCAGTTATCTGTTTTTAGCCAAAATGCATAATACACACTGCAATCTGTACAATAAAACAGGTAATTAAATACTTTCAGCCTCCTCCACTGCAGTGGAGAGAGAGAGAGAGAGAGACGTGAGCAGCACTCTCTCTATGTCATTGCATATGTAACCTGCAGCTTGTATTTGACGGCTCTTTCTAAAGGCATGAAAAATGGACAGCCAGATAGGCACCAAGCAGTTATGGTGGTTTAATGTACTCATTGACACAGACAGAATGTCTCAAATGGTAGCGATAAGAAGCCTTGCTTTGTCAATGGCCCAATCCTCAGCTGACACTTATTTCCCTCATGCAAAATAATTCATCCCCATTCACAATGCAGACGGGGGATTTCCTTTCTTGCTTGCTTGAGGCAAAGAAAATCCATCTCCGTGCAAATAAATAACAAAAAAAAAAAAAAAGGTGCACAAAAAACCCCCAAATCTCTTATTAATAATATACAAATGTGATGAAATTAACAAAAAGTGTAAACAACAACTGGAAAAAAGTAGAGAACCGGGTCATTATTCGGATCCCCCCTCTCACCCTCACCTCCATAATAAAACACTTCTTGGACATAGTTGACAAGTATGCGTAACGACGCGTGCCTCTAGTGGCACCGTGGAAGGAAGGAGGCTCGTCAGACGCACGCAGATGCTCGGGCTTTTCTGCACTGCATGCCTTTCCATCCAGCACAAACTAGATTTTTTTTTTTTTAAATGAACACTGTGTAACAAAGAGCCCTTTTTTTTCCATAACAGATTTCTTCGATAACCAAGGCTCGTGCCAGGTGCGCAACTGGAGAGGAGAGGAGCGTCGCGTCTTTTTTCCACCTTCCACAAAGTACCTCTGTGTTATAAGAACAGTTTTCCAGGACTGGAATGCGAGACTGGGAGTGATTAAACTGCTTTTTGAACGTGTTGAAGTGCTGTTCATATACTGCTCAGCACTCATCGTGTGACGCCTTTTCTCTGTTTTGTCTTTCGGAGGCGACAGAATCGTTTTTCGAGGCGACCCAAAGTTCCGCAGGCGCAGTTTCTCCTCCTCCGTGCTCGGCTGTTTCCGTGCTACTTTGCCAGTAGACAGATAGATAGCATCGGCGGTAGGAGGATACAGACAGAGAGACTCCTGCAGGGTAATTGTAGCAGGTGTATCAGTGATCCGCCTGTGTGAGAGGGCTGTGGGGCTTCATCTTCATCCTGATCGAGCTGCTCTCAGACTTGTGAGTAAAAAAAAAAAATCCCTGAAGAATGTTGCACCAAGTACAATGAGCGCACATTTTTTGTCGCAGACACCCAAAATCCATATATATGCTCCGTCGAATTCAGTTCTGATGAGCAATTCTTTGGAATTTTGAAAAAAAAAAAGTGGATCCCTCGACTTTACAACAACCATGATAAGAAACACTTGGCTGTCTCCACGATGGAGTGCGATTTGGGAATACTGGACACTGCTGATCGCATGTCTCTCTGTTTGGATTCACTACTCTAACGGGATGCCTCATGTTATTCGAATAGGTAAGTTGTTACATTTACGCACACATATACGTTTTGTATTGTTTAAAGTTGCTCCTTTATTCCTCACTCATTGCAGTGCGATGGTGTTTTTTTTTTGGGGTTTAAATGAGCAGTCTCTCTTTCATTTACTCGTTCGTGTGTGAATCCTCATTTGACATAAACAGAGGAGCAGCCAGCAGAGCAGAGCAACAAGAGAGCCAGTGCTTTATTGCAAACGATTGCCTGTAAAATTGAGGATGCCTTCTCCACTCGGAGAACCATGCCATGAAATATTGTGGGTTAGCGTGACCTCTATGCACTCTCTATGCTTTTGTCTGTTCCATTTTTTTCTGCAGCCAGCATGTTGAGTCACCAGCAGCCTAAAATTCAGGCTCATTGCCATGCCTTCTGGGAGTAACTTGAAGCTTTTTTAAAGAGTCTTGGTAAATTAAAAGGCTACAGTATATCACATTAAGATACACACCATGCAGGAGAAAGTTTCAAACAGTTTATCCAAGGGGAGATAAAAAAGTAAAGTTTGATCTAATCTTATTTTATCTTTATCATTGCACACAGTATACAAAAACATCAGAATCAGAATCGTGTTTATTGCCAGGTGTAAGAGGTATACACTCGGAATTTGCTTTGGTTTTGTTGGTGCAACTTAAACAGTATAACATTTCATTCAAAGTTGCAATGGAAATCGTTAAATTCTGTGTGTGAGACACAAAAAGAAGAAGAAGAAGAAGAAGAAGAAGAAGAAGAAGAAGAAGCAGGGTCTGTGCTGGTGGTGCTGCTGCTGCTGGCGCTGTCTTTTTCCAATCACTCACTGCAGGAACAATGTGAGAATTGTCATTTGGAGGCTGGCGAAGCGATGAAACATTTTGCGCCCGCCAAGAGACAGGAGCAGAATGAAGATCAATAAGGTTTTTGTCACGAGGCAAATCGTTTTTGACATTTGGAGGAGTGCCACGCAGGACAATTACTCAAAATGGCATTGGCCCACATTAACATACCACTACAACAGCCGGGGTACAGGCGAGGGGAGTGTGAGAGCGTCTTAATGGCATGGAGCTTTTTTGTCTTCGAGGTATCCATGATGGGTGAAAAGAGGATGAATGTTAAAACTGCACATTCTATATTGCAGTACTCGAAGAGAGACGGATGGCCTTTCCAAACCAGTATGGCATATCTGCAAATCACCAACATCCCTGATTTTGTAATACAATGCGTGGTTACCGAGCTACATTCATTCAAATTAAAGTTATTAGACTTTAACAGGATACATGTACAGTTCTATAACCTGGAGTGAGTGCTGTCAAGCTTTCTGTATGTCTAATACAAATTGTAAAAGAGAGATTCAACAGAAACATACAAACTGTAGAACAATGTTTAGCAGAATATGCAGGTGTCGGTGCAGGCCCAGGATGTCCCTGTGATTGACTGCTGCACTCTGAAGAGCCAGGACTTCTGTGACATCGCTGTGCATGGACTTT
Organism: Sebastiscus tertius; assembly: GCA_916701665.1. Taxonomy (NCBI): domain Eukaryota; kingdom Metazoa; phylum Chordata; class Actinopteri; order Perciformes; family Sebastidae; genus Sebastiscus; species Sebastiscus tertius. The sequence continues at coordinate 20,417 of CAKAOH010019300.1, forward strand.
GGTGATGTCTCAGAAAAAGCATAAATCCTTAAAGCTCTCTTTCTTACTGATCTGAACTGAAATCGTTTGGTCAAAGGGACATTTTTTTTTCCCTTTTTTTTTTACTGTGGCAGCAGCTCAAATGAAGACCTGAAATAGACTTGACAGGCTTTGTTTTTAAAAATGTCAAAGTGCTGAGACAAATTTACCTTGAAATGTGCTACAGTCGCACTATTGCTTTTTATAGAATCTATCATTGCTGGCGGTGCAGAAGCATTTTTTTTTTTGTGTGTTCCCAAGATTGTATTTTGACAAGCTGAGAAGAGGGACATGCGAGAGAAGGTTGCTGAATTTGCCTCAATGCCAAAGCAGAAAAGAAAAAAAAAAAATTCAAAAGGCTTACGTGTTCACATGATCTTTTGAAATGTTTATGTACAACGGTGTATGTGTGTATCCATTTTATTTTGCTCGCTTAAGAAATAGGCCTGTGTGAAAATTACAAGAAATACGTGATAATATTCTATATAATTGCATTTACACAATTTAATTTTATCTGTTTTAATAGACGATAAGCTTGAGGGTGTGCATAAAATATGCAATATGTGTAATATTGCAGCAATGCTGTGGTATTTTCTGTGAGAGTACGTTCACAGTCTGTTGATTAGGGATTTTTTGAGTGTGTGTGTATAGTGGACCCTTTTTGTCCCCCCTTTTTTTTGGATAATTTGGTACTTGGTGTGCAACTGTGTGTGCGCTCGGTGTCACAGCCACCCTGCTAAAAACCAACAGAGGGCTCTCTTATAGTCACTTCACGGTGGCCAACGTCGCTCCCCAGCACTGGTTCCCAACACAAACAAACCAGTGAAAATCTTCGAGGTGGGCGGCGGTATTTGAGCGGCGGCGCTCTCTGTCTGTGCTGTGTCTGCTCTCGGTTAGGTGGCCTGTGCAGTTCTCCAAGTACACCATCTGGGTAATGGTGGGTATCCAAGGTAGAGTTGTTGCCATTGATTTTAGTGCTTTTACAGTGCACTGCTCTAAGTTGAGGCCAGATGGCCGCTCCGTCTTGTTCTGCAGCGTCTATTTGTTGGAGGGAATAAAAGACTGCTCCTTCTGTATTTGTCCACTTACACGCTGTGCTTCTCTTTAGTCTCCCTCCGCCTGCCTTTCGTCATTTTTATTTTTTTTTTCCATCCTGACATGTTTTGCAACCTCTCATCTCATGTACGAACCATTTCAGCAGATAATGCAATGTTGTTATAATAAAGACGAAAGTGCTGGAGGACGTATTTTTTTGCTCTCAGACGGTTGCACGTGTCTGTAGATAATTTGTATGTTTGGCAACATGGAAATAAGACGCAGATGATTACATTGAATATGATGCTTTTTGCGCTTTGTTCTGTAACACCAGTGAGCTGCACAATTCATTAATTTACATAATACATTGCTGTCTTCTCTTGCCTGATTTTGAACAGATGGAAATGCATTCATAACATGCATGTACATACTGTATCTATGGTGAAAGCATACAGTAATGACACATTATTACACATTGTCTCTTTCATCGGTGGAGTGAATGAACTAATTCATCATTTGTTGTCTCTTTTCTCTCTCGGTGAGGTTATTCACTGCCTGACAAGGATTTATTGTATAATCAATTACTTTATCTACCTAATACTTAAAGCACTTAATCAGTGCCAGTTAATCAATCTCCCTCATGATTTCATGTTGATTTCATTTCCTCAGCTCTCCGCTCTGCCCCTACAACACCTGGTCACATGCATTTTTCATTTAGCCTCTCTAAAATGCTTTGGGCAGCCATGACTGCAGACTTAATTATTGTGTGTGAAACAGCCCGAACGTTTAAATGTAAGCTGACAAATGTGCAGCACTCGAAGCTGTATGCAGTGTGACCACTCATAAGCTTCAGTGGGATAAATCGGGTCCGTGGTCACCACTTTGGTTGAAGTCTGCAAACACAGAGCCACTTCAGAGGCTTGTCTTTATCCCCGTACCAGCAGCAGCAGAGAGAGAAGTTTTCATGTGATTAACTCTTCAAGCGAGCCATAGAGGAGTGCTCTCTCCACTCGCATGCTCCCTGAGATCCCCCTCGCCGGGCCGGGGTTTGTGCAAATGTCTCATCTGAAATGACTCAGACATATTTCAAGAGACCGCGAAAAGCTGTAATGCTACTTTGCAATTCTGCTTTTAACAAAGTCAAACCCAAAGGGTTGCTTGTATTGAGAATTACCCACAAGAGGATGGTATGGCAAAGAGTGGGAAGAGGAGGAAAAAAAAAGTGTTTGGTGATGAAGAAGAACAATGAGGAGATGTTGCATCAAAAGTTGTATCAAATTAAGATGGCCATCAGTTGCTGAGTGGAAATGAATATTTCATTTTCATCTAAATTTAATCTCTCCCCAGACGACGAGAGGAAGCAGGGAGAAGCCTGCTGGTGGAGGCTTGGGGCTGGGGAGTTGTCGTGGTGAATATGAACAAAGGCTGGTAGAGGTCACAGAAGAATTGGATACAGGAGGAAGCTTCTTTGATGTGTAATTCCATTATCTGTTAGCGAAAGCAGAGATTGAAAGAGGAAAGAACACAACGGTTGTTTTACCTGCGCTTACACACTCCCCTTCATCCGCTTGTATAAACATGAACTGCGAAAGGAAAAAAAAAAAAAAGCAGGGGTCTATTTTCTGCTTCTCCCAGTCTCGGGCATCTGTATCTTACCTTCCACACACACACACTATATAAAGCCATACTCCATCCAAAACATTTTCCAAAACATATGTCTGGTCTCGCTGGGCCTCTTGTACACAATCCAATTCCATTCTCTCTGTCAGCACACTCGCGGCTCGTCATTAGCTTCAATCTCGCTGATGAGAAACGGCAGATGTTCGTTTTGTTGAGCACAGGGCCCGTCTCTGAACGTGCTGTCTTCTGTACTCGCCTGTGATCCTGGTTAGACGCATTAGAAAGGGACATTCCACTTCCACAAACAAATATGTGCTCCAGGCGCGCCATAGTCTGCCTTTTCCGAAGCTGTTTTTAAGTCAGTTTTCGGCAGCCGATATGTTTTAAACGCACTGTGTGAGTCCAAAGTCAAAGTGCGTTAAATAAACAGTGTGTTTATGTCTCAGACAAGGTGTAATAAATGTGTAATGCTCTGAAAATGTGCTCGTAATGTGTCTGATAACTAACACTAACAAGACTTAACTGCGTTAAGGAAGTGCAGGTACTTAGCTCCTTGTTCAGTCACACATAATAATGATCATCCAATAATCCCAGCCACTAGGGGCTAATAGAGTGGATCTACCAACCAGTAAAATAATCCTGTGACACAGCAGGGCCCCATCTAGCCCCAGCTAGCTTAGCCTAGCCGCTGCTAACACACCAGATGGTGTTTTCATATCGTACTACAAAGTGGGTGCTCTGCAGCGAAAGGTCTGCTCAAAGCATATGCTTCTGACGCCTTTTGAAATAGATAAGGTGCCGAGTTCCTTATGGCTATAAATTTCATCTTTTTCATAAAAAAAAAAAAAAAAAAGAGGAAATCACTTTGTTGTCATATAGATGGAAGACATTATTTTAGGTAATATTTCACTTGTTGTCATTTGTAACCATTTGGGAATGGAACTGGAGGTTAAAAGGTCAGTTGACACAAAGTACAAAAAACACATAGTATCTTATTTACTCATAGCGCTATAAAGCCATGCAGACAGTTTTGGTTTCATATACTTTGGTTTCGAGATATCGCCTCTGAAATTTCTACTCCCACCCTAATTCAGTGCAGGTGAATATAATTGTGTTTGTGAGGCTCACAGCATTGAGAAATTACAATTAAACTATTTCAATTTTACTCAGATAATGTAAAATGTTATTAGAATCCACATAACATTTTTTAAACAGTTTTCATAAGGGCTATTTATGTGGTAGAAAGAAGTTCCACTGAAACGTGGTAACAGTGATTACCCAGAGTAACCTGGACATTGTTTCTGGGAAAATACAACACTAATTAATTTCTTGAGATTTGATTTTTTAATGCTGTGAGCGTCAAGTACAAAATTAATTTGCCTCACAGACAGATAGTATTTATTGCACTTTATAAAAACATGAAGTCAACAAGGCCTAACAATAAGGATTGCTTGCTTGCCCGAGGCAAGTAAAATGCCACATTGGGCTAGTATATCAAGCAACTCACTTGCCTGATCGGGCAACTTTAGTCTTTATTGTTATTTGTTAACCGCTAATAAATAAAACAATTTGTATATTGGCAAGTTAAAATTGACTTTGGGCATGTAGATTTCTGACCCACAAAATAAACATTAACGTTGAACCCTGCAGTCAATAAAGTGCTTCAAAACCATAAGAAAATGACAATATACAAAACCAAAAAGGACATAAAATCAATTCAGGAAAAAAAAAATATGATAAAAATAGCCAAGGGAAGGAAATGGAGGAAACTAAAGTAAAATACATAAAACAGAATTTAATTAAGACCCAAGAGACTAAATGACAAAGACTATTGTTTTGTCTACAAAACACTTGTGTGCAAGTGTAATGGTAAATGGACTTGCATTAATATAGCGCCTTTCTCGTCTTCCAACCACTCAAAGTGCTTTACACTACATGCCAACATTCCCACATTAACACACATTCATATACTGATGGCAAAGTCTACCATGCAAGGTGCCACCTGCTCATCAGGATGTAATCTAACAGGCTTTATTTATACACCGTTCATAGCTATTCCTACAAAAAGCAATGTGATTCATGTATATACCACAATATGAATTTGTGTGTAATTCACGTAATCGTGAACCAGGAAATATAAAGAGTAGGGGGGAGGTCGGGGTGGATGGGTTGGTCAAAAATTACTGGTCTTTCGCCCTGGAGACTGGTGTTTATATCCCGTGTGAAACCAGAAATCAACGATTTATTTGTCATGTAACTTCCGTACTTAAGTTACACCACTTTCGGAGTTATTTTAAGCCAAACCACAATCTTTTCCTAAACCTAAGGAAGTTGTTTCCTGTGGAGATGGAATTTTATTTTGAAAAGACTGTGTGCATGTAATGAGCAGTAATTGACACGTGTTGCTGGACATTCGTAGGAAAACCAGCGAAAAAAGGAAGAATAACTTTTTCGTAAAATATCATACGCACCGCTGTATGAGAATACGTTGAATCTAAACACACACACATCGATGGCACGGCCTTCGGGAGAAATTTGGGGTTCAGTATCTTGCCCAAGGACACTTTGACATGCGGACTGGAGGAGCCAGTCAAACTGCAGAATGTCCCATTAGTGGACCCGCTCTACCTCCTGAGCCACAGCCGCCCCAAGTGTAACAGGACATCTTAAAATTTGATAAAATAAAACAAAAGAATTATCAGCATCAATACCATTAAAGGTAAGTTGAGAATATTTTTAATTTGAGCGACCCTTTAAACATCTTCGCATAGCTCAACATGGAAACGTCCATCAGAAACAACAGCCTGATTGATTTGGCCCACAATCTGCCTGAGCCCCCCTGCAGGTCCCTCAGGGACTCAATGTCATTACAGCAGGATGTGTGCTTTTTGGATTTGACAGTGTTTTGAAATTCATGGCATGTCAATGTTGGCCATTTCCCTGTGAATGTTTCTGTACCAGGGCAATGAATCAAATTTCATGCTCTAGCCATTTGTCTTTATTATGTGCCCTTGTCCTTTCTATTTGACTCTCCCATCTCAGCCCTCCTCCTCGGGGCTTGGCTGGAAAAGTCGAATAACATCAAAACAGTTTGAACAAAGCTTGATCACGGGGCATTTCGCTCTCAGGGTCATGCTAGCAATATAACATAGTTAATTAGAATGATCTTGTTGGAGGTAATCTGGTGATTCTTTTTACATTTCAGCACGGTGGAGTAATTTGTCTTCACTTTTCCCAGACACACTTATGCTGCCATACCGCACACACAGACGGCGGCATGGGCGCACAAAGTACTGCAGCAGAAGAGACGGAGGGAGGGAGAGGAGAGCGAGGGTGGTTACATAGATGAAGCTAGGGGACTCTTATTTAGCTTGTTAATTAGCTTGAACCTTTTGATCCCAATTTTAAAACCCGCCACGTTGCAATGCTGGCGCCTTTTGTGTGTTGCCCCAAGCCAGATAAAACTAAGCTTTATTCCTGTGCCTTTCAAACACCATGCCACGGAGCAGTATTAGCTTTGCTTTCCCTCCCCGCGTTCGCGTCCTCCTTATCTATTCCCAGACGCTCTGTGTAAACTTGGCCACCTCTGACACCTCAGTTACATACTGTTACGCACCTGCATTACAATAACAAGACCTTTTCTTCTCGGTGCTTTAAAGCAATCAGGGATTGACAGTGGAGGTATCAGCTGCAATGCACAGGTTTAAATCCTATTTAACTTGGGCTAAGGACAATGAATGGAGGATGACACTGTTTCATTCTGCCCTTTTAATCAAGCTCTCATTGTTATAAATGTCAGGTCTTGGTTGTGTGATTCCCTCAAATTGCTGTTCCATGACTGTGGGGAGATGTGTGTAGACGAGTGTGTGTTTAGAAGAGAGAGGGAGAAAGAGAGGAAGTGTGAGTATGTGCATGACAAGGGGATGTATAAGAGGAGCTGGCATAGAATCCCTGGAGCGTAGGGGTAGAGCAGGAGTTACTAATCAACTGTGAGAGAGTAGGCTAGAGAAGACTCACCCTCTATTTTCCCCCCAGTGAGAGAGAGAGAGAAGGAACAGATAAGACAAACCTCTTCAGGCCAAAACCACTACAAATGAATGGCTATCACCAAAAATATCAGGGGGGAAACAGAGATATTTCCTCCACATTCTACCTCACACATCTTTTTTTTTTTTTCTTCTCCCCGTCTCTTTTCATCCCGGCAGTAACAAATGCGAGGACGACCGCAGAGAGTGCATAAGACTCGGGGGTTACCTCTCTAGCCCCTGTGCTCATCCCTCCACTGATGGATAGCCAGGAGGTTGAAAGCCAATGTCAATTTAGTTAACACAGCCAATACCCAGAAGATTTCACTCAGCACTCGCGCTGTGTGTGCAGGCAAGACAATCTGGGATGGTCTCTCCTGTCTCAGCGAATGTTTTACCGGCTGCCGATCTACTGTCCAGGTTGCCCCCGGAGAGCAGTGTGGTTAACCGCAAAATGTTCCCCCCGTGACTCATCTGAAGACAGCTTGTCTGCATGTGACCGGCCTCAGATATATGGAACAAGACAGAGATTATCATTGACAGGGAGGGGAAGAAGATTGGAGATTGCGGGCAGTTTGAGGCCGGCGGTACATTTTAGTAAAGCTATTAGTGATGCTTGTATGAATTAGGGCCTTTAATGTAAAGTTGGAAAGGGTAGCAACTTAACTGTCCTGCAGGTTTTCACCCTTTCAGATGAGGTTTGAGAATTAGGGATGGCTTTCATAGAATGTGATTGGGGGATATTAAAGCAGCGTTTTCTTTTTTTGTTTGTTTTTGTCAAATCAATTCTCTATCACAGAGAGTTAATGAAAAATTAGGCTTTTTTCTTTCTTTCAGTAATCAGGCTGGTGTGTTGCTATTATTCCTTTTTATATTATCAATGCACCCACCTTAAAATTAAAATTTTGTGAAATTGGTTTAATGAATTAATTATTCTCACAATTTGGGAATTTATAATAGCTCACAAGTAATGATTTTAATGTCTTTAACCATAAACTATTCAATTAAATTCTATGTTTGTATACTATATATATACGTTACTGTATATAATGGAACTTTAATTCCTTTTTAAGTTTTGTCCTATTTGTTGCTGCATTAAAAAGGTTTACACTTGAGTTGTAATTCCTGTTAATTTTGAAGATGTATTAATTTAATAATAAATAACAATTCACTAAAGGTGTATCTATGTATTTATTTGTTACATTTTGTTTTACAAAATTAGGGAAGCCTGTTGCCTTACACATACAATAATGATCCCAGTTACTTCGCCACAGTGAGGCATATAGCTTATTAATTAAATACTGGTATTGGAGGTATCGGGACTGAAAAAGTCAGATTGGTGCATCGCTACCATAAATTAGAGTATATCTTTGTTATTTGTAAAGTACATGGGTTTATATTTTGTGTGTGTTTTTTATAACATCCATTTTGTTTTTCCGACATTAAGAAATAAGATCTGCTGCTGTCCCTTTTTCCCCTTCCTGCTCAGTATTCATCATGTTAGCTGATCAAAATTCACAGGACAAAAAGAAAATGCAACAAATCTATAGAAAAAGAAGAAGAACATCCAACTCCATATAATCCACCCCTTTTTAACCCACCAACCCCAGAGTTGTGTTTTTACTCATCCAGAGAAATAAAGGAGAATTAATTCTGTGAAAGCTGGCTAATTTCTGAATAAAACTGGGCAAACTAGGAACTGTGCTCCTAATTGCTTTTCACCAAGAGTGAAAATAATAACATGAATTTTGCCTGTGCCAAAATAGTCTGCAATCAGCAAGTATTATCTGGATTGATGAAAAGGATCAATTGAAGTAATGCTGCAATAATCATATGCAAATTTAATGAGACATCTGCAGTGTATTAGGGTGATTATTTCCATTGGTACAGAAAACAATGCATGTCCTTCTTGCCTCCCATTTTAGTCAAAGATGCCATAAAACATTAACATAAATACAATATGTGGTCTTTAAAAACACATTTATAATATCTACCCACAGTATTTTCGACATGCAGAATATTTAACGTCTGCATCAGTAAACTGTGATAGAGTGTGTGGGTATTTGCAAAACCTAAGCCTCATCTCTTGTAATATGCTAAATGTAATTTTAGGTCAAACAAAAATGGAAAACAAAGCCTTCTGAGAGTCAAAACAAAGACAAGAAAAAAGAGCTCTTCACTGTAATTACATGTCTAGACTTACAAATCTATTAAGAATATTTAGAGTGCAACACAGTTTAGAAATGTCAATAGTCTAAATGTCTTGAAAGGTCAATTAGAAATGTCAAAAACTGTATGTAAGTGGGAGCAAGGTTTCTAATGGTGGACATCTAGAACTATCATGGAGCCATTATACCACTGATTTACATTTCTACAGTACGTATATGATGCAAATTTTAATTCCAACCCAATTCACAGTGCAGATTTCTTCTTTTTAAACAACCAAATTGCCGTTAATGCTTTTGTTCTAGACTTGCCTTTTTGAGTGCTTTTTCCATTTTACACCAAGGAGCTTTTGTTAGCCTGATTGGTACTTGGAGAAATTTATAACCATCAGAACATTGACCACATTTAAAATAATTGGCATCACGCTGGCATCACAGAATTAATGCTCAGTTAATGTCCTGCTCAGCCTCCCTCTGCACTGTTCACATATGGATCGGCTGTCTGCCAGAGGGGTAATTACTTCAAATGTGGTTAGGACCATTCCAATTGTAGAACTGTAGTACTGGAGAACACAAGGCTACAATACACAGCATAAAAAGGAGCAACCTCTTACATAATGAAGCAATTTAAAATAGAACTAAATAGATTAGTCAATTAATTGATCAGTCTTTCAACACTAATTCAGTAGAAATACAGTTCACATCATTAATATCATTAATTGAATAATTTTTGGGCTGTTGGTCACTACGCATCTTGTGACTTTTTACATTTATTTTAGCACTTTATACATGAAATAACCAATTTATCAAAAAAAATCTAAAGCTGAAACAATTGGTTGATTAATTGACTCGTCAATTGACAGAAAATGAATTGGCAACATTACATTGGATTAATGTTTTATATAATTTTTAAGCAAACATACCAAATGTCCCCTTGTTCCAACATCTGTGTTGAGAATCTGCTTTTTTCTGTCTTTTTATGGGACTTTAGGAAATTGCAACTGGCGTTTTCCACTATTTTCTGACATTTTAGAGACCAAATGATTAAGCAAGCAAAAATAATAGGCAAATTAATCAATGATAAAAATAATCAATAGTTGCAGCCCAAAGGAAATCAGCATGTTAATCAATGATCAAGCTCATTGTTTACTTGCAGCCCAAATGCAAAATTAAAGTAGACAGTCAGTTTGATACAGATTCTAGCACAAAGTCTTGGAAATGTCCCAATAGAAACTGTCATATCATAAGAATCCCACATTTCCTTTTGTTAGATGGGCATATGTCCCTTGTACACAGCATGGTGGAAAATCAAAGATTTAACCACACAGGGAGGGGTGACTTTAAAAAGGGAGTAATAGGATCTTCTTCTCCTTCATCAGGGCCTTTATGAGGCCAAGGGACAATCAGCAGGGTTTGTGAGCGGGATTCCCAGTCTGTAATGATGGCTGGCTCAAGCCCAGACGGATCAGATAGCTCACGTTCTTTGTCAATACTCTGCCTAAGCATTAGAGGACAGTATGAGATGACAGGATGAGCCTGGTGTGTGTCTGTGTGTTTCTCTGAGTGGAGCCTATTAGTGCAGGGAGCCTCTCCAGCCACTCTCAAACTTAAAACAGAGAACAGCAGGAAGTATTACCTCCAGTTACATGGTGTGATGCATCTGTGTCTGTATATTAATTTTTGTTTCACATTATACGTATCATGGAGCCCCCTCATCTTGTCTCCTTCTTCTATTACCCATCTTCCTTTCCTTGAAAAAAGAAATAACCATTCACGTTCTTTTAAGAGGGTAAAAGATAAGCCTTTGTTTGGGTTTCATTCACTTGCTCTTCCTCTTTTCTTACCAGACAGAAGATGTGACTCTGCGAACATATGCTCATTGTGTTAATCCCTTGCCAGGGTAAAATGAGAACTCCCTTCTCTCACCTTTCTTGACCCGTAGCCCTTCTGTCTCCTCAACGCACTGTATTACAAGACTTACATTTCAATTTGCAAGCCCAATCACGGGGATCTTATGAGCTGCTGGTTGGAAAGCAATTGAGCCTCATTCAACCCGTTCCCCTCATATTTCCAACCCATTTATGATTATTTAAAGATATTAAATGGCTTGAATAAACCCGCTTGCAGAACCAAAAGTTTTTTCTTCTTATTCTTTTCTTTCGTCTCTTTTTTTTTTTTACACACATCATTTGATTGCACCCACCCGCCACCTTTGCCTCCATCCAGTGCTTCCCTGGTCATCTGTGCACCTTGATTTGAGAGTCGAAGGTGGGGGGTGGGAATAACAGCACATGGAAATGGGCTGGTGATTGCCTTCCTCCCCGCGTGGTGATGGAGGGCTTGAGTGATCGCGCCCCTCCAGCCCCTCCTTGGTGGTTGATTAGCTGTGGAGCCCTGGAGCTCCGGAGTGACACACTGGCTCATCAGACCCCGCTCAGCCTGTCAGGGACCCCCTTGATTGCACGGCGCTTCATAATTGTTCCCCATTCTGCTTTAGTGTCCGGTGTGCTGCCATCTCATCTTCGTGTCAGTGAATGCGAAATGCAATGTTCGACTTTTCCTGTTGCTTTTCAGAATGTACACACTTGAAATGTTGCCATATGAAAGGGATGTATCATAGAAATTCCGTCCATCGGGGAGATTCAACTTACCTAAATGCGACTACACAGTAATGCTCTTCCAGACATTCAATGAATAGTATTCATTCAACTACCCTTAAAATGTACCATCTCTTTGAGGCCTTGAAATTATCTCACAGCGTACAATGAATGGGAGATGAAAAGATCCATTACAGATGCTGGTCGAAGGAATGCCATGTTATAATAATGCATATTGAATTGTGACATTTATGTCAAGAAGTGCTTCTTCTTTTTCTCCTCTCTCTGCCAGCACCAGCAGCTGCAAATGGGCCCGGTGTAATGTCTTTTTTTAGTAAGGCAATTGGAAAAGAATTGCTGTCATGGCATTTATAATCATTGAGTTGGTAGACATGATTGAAAGTTAAAGCAGTCAGAATGGAGAACTCCGAGGGCTCTGGCCCAGGTTATTGATTCATTTAGCTCATTTGGGTGAAATGCCCAAGGTGTGGAACTCATCAAATCATAGACTGTCTTAATTATTTTTATGTCCCGGCATTAGCCTCTTGGGACACTTGAATTTCTTAAAGTTTCTTAAAGACTTGTTCCCATGTCATTGCGATCAATCTGTGACACCCTGGCTGACATTAGTGTGAAGCAAGTCTTTGGAAGTTGCACTGGACGACTGTGGGTTAGGACCCGGGATGTGTGAATGGCTTCAAGGACTCAAAGGTTTATTTGTCACATACACAAAGTTAAGGCTGTGCTAAAAGATTAGTGTGGAAACCCCCCCGGAAATATCAGGGATAAGAATTCAAGATAAAACAAATTATAGATACATATAAACATGTACATACGTCATAATTCTAAGGCAAGGCAAACAGTGACATTTTGTACACACTCAAGTACAAATATGCAAATGTGCAGGGCAGTGTGCGGGATTCACAGAGGATTCGCCATCCCAAAAGCCCGAGGGAAGAAGATTTTTTGAGTGTAGAAGCTGGGGTAGTGTGTGTAAATCTTGCAGAGTGGGGAGTGGAGATCCGATGGTACGCTCGGCTGAGCAATTCTCTATAAGGCTCTACGGTCCTGAACAGAGTAGATCACAGTTGGTAATGCCCCCTGTTAAGATGCTTTCCACAGCACCAGAAAAGAAGGTCTTTTTGACCCCAGAGAAACTGAATTTCTAAAGCTGTCGGAGGTGGTAAAGAAGTTACCTTCCTCTGTAAAATGATGGTGTATGTGTACAATGTCAGATTCTTGATGAATTGGACCCCCAAGTGTAAAGTTCCTCTGCTGCTACCTCCAACAATCCACAACCAGTTCCTTGGTTTTGCTGAGCTTAAGTAAAAAGTTTGTTGGCCTTGTGCCGTAGTGACAGGTCTGCCACCACTTCCAGGTAGGCCTTCTTGTCATTGCTGGTGATCCAGCCTGTCGTCATCAGTAAACTTGACAATGGAGTTGGAGCTGTTCCTGACCAAACAGTCGTGTATGTACAGAGAGTGCAGCGGGGGCATAAGTACACAACCTTGGAGGTACCTATGTTGAGGGTGAGGGGATTGGAAGTGGGACACCCCACCCTAACCGCCGGAGGTCTGGCAGTCAGGAAGTCCAGGATCCAGGCTCACAGGGAGGTGTTTAGTCTCGATTCCATCAATGTTCTGTTATCCCACATGAGTCATAGTATGTTTTTAGTGGCTTGTGATGCAAAAGTTTGGAATGAAAAGACGAATGTGTGTTGTCTCGGAGTAACGTCCCTTATTTCTGCCTCTGGTGAAAGGCCCAGCAGGTCTGACATGTCCACACATAATTGTAAGGCTTTTTTACGCACCAGAGTGTAGATGACCTGCAGTCACTCAGCTCAGCAGCTGCTTTTCACTCAACCAAGACACATGAAATGACATCTCTCTGCCGTTTTGGCTCCTAGAAGCCATTCCCCCATGTTCAAGTCACACATAGCACCTACGGAGTAAAGCTTCAAATGTAAAAGACGAGCTCTGTGTTTTGTAGAATAACTTGCCTGCTGTCTGTGATGTGTGCAATTGCATTTAACTGCATGCCAGCTTTTATCTTATTTCTACCAAAGAAGTGGTGACTGCAGTCACAGGCTTTATCATGTTCAGACTTTTTACTCACCAAATAGGCTTTTTCCTGTTGTCAAGCTTTGGCTAAAATCACTCACTAGTGTACTTTGGCGCATATTCCTTCTTCTATTTATTATTCTTATTTCCTGCATGCCAAAAGTGAAAGCACGGTCTTCGATGGCTCACTTTTGCACTGGCTTTTCCTCGCTCCTCTGGGTTTGTGTAACTTTCCATGTACAATGGAACATTAGCTTTATCCACCCACTACAATTTCAGTGATTTCACCTGTAACATGTTTACTAGACGTCGAGCATGAAACATGACTTTTTCCTTGGTGTTTCTGTGATAGAGATTATAGTGTCACAGCTCTTGAATGAAATAGGACTCAGTGTCAGCCTTGTACAAGGTGATAGACTTTACAGCGCCAGAGGAGAATTGTATTGAAAAGTAAATCCACCGTCATATTCACCACAAACATTTACATAACAAGTAGAGGGCTGTAGCAGATGAGTGGCTTGTCGTAACATTACACATTTGTTCAGTCAAAAAATGAGTCAAGGTGTTTCGCGGTGCGTCAAAAGGGAAGCCTCAGAGAAAATATTGGCTTTGTAGGGTCCCTGAAGAGTGCTGTAACCAGGGTAAAAATGACATGTTGGTTTATAGCAGCTCTCCTTGGGTGTCTGTGTTTGTATCTGTCTGAGTGTGCAACAGAAAGATAATGAAGATACAGTAAGTGATAGCATTGCATTTTTGCACAAGGCTGTGGAACTTGAACATTTTCTACTTTCCTGCTATTAATCAAATGATTTAGGTCATGGCAATGATACATGGGAATGAATTTAACAGATTTATATTTGATTTTGTTGCCCTTTTTGTATCTACTCCTTTCTGTGACACATCTGAACAATGTATGTACTAATTGGCAGGGGAAGCATCAGGGCACACCTTTGTGATCTCAGGGCTCCTGATAATTCTGATGAAAATCTTTTGACAACTGAAACATTTTTCCTCTTGCTGCACAAACTCAGTATCGCTTGTAAAGCCTCTGTTTTGGATTATTCTCAGGGCATTGTCAGAATGACTCTGCTCATACGGAGACAGACAAACGTTAAGGTGCTTTGAGCACAGTGGGGTTAAACGTGTTTTATAACTGCTGATAAATCTAAGCCTCTGCAGATTCTGTTTGAACAGCCAAGCAAATTGAGGGTAAACTTTGACCTTAAGTGATGTGTTGACCAAAGGAAATGAGGGAAACTTCCTGCAAACACAAATAAGACAAACAATGCTTTTTGCACTTTATCAAGTACCAAACAGAAGAGCAGTGTGTTCGCACAGCCTTATCACATCAACAAGGGTCAGCATCCTTTCTGGTCTGTATTGGTGAACGATCTTTTATACGGTTGGGTATTTCAAAATTGGTTTCCAATTTTGGATAACTCGAGATAAATTAACAAATGTGCTTTTTCGATTCCACTCACTGATTCCTTTAAGAGTATGGAGGCTCATCATCATGAAGTAGGTGATGCTGGAAGCTTGGTGACATAGTCGATACTTTCAGGTCATGCAGTTGCCACTGTTGGTTGAGGCTAGGGTCATTAGTGATATAAAAAGTTAAACTATATTGGCGATGCTTCTCATTTGGCAGAGCAGGTTTATATAAAACTGGATGGTGAATCATAGCTTGTGTGATTGCTTGCTCCTCTAAGTTCTGTCTTTTGCCTCAAAGGTCAGCACCAGTTGGTCAACAACACATATTCACAGTGTCAAATCCGCTCCAATCTTTTCAAAAAACACTTCCGTCTTCACAGGAAACAACTTGGTTAGGTTTAGGTAACAAAACCACTTAGTTAGGTTCAGGAAAAGATAGAGTTGGTTAGGTTTAGGCAACAAAACTACTTAGTTAGGTTTAGGAAAAGATAGATTTGGTTAGGTTTAGGCAATAAAACTAATTAGGTTTAGGGAAATATTGATTTGGTTAGGTTTAGGCAACAAAACTATTTAGTTTGGATTAGGCAACAAAATGACTTAGTTAGGTTTAGGAAAAGATCGATTTGGTTAAGTTTAGGCAACAAAACTACTTAGTTTGGATTAGGCAACAAAATTACTTAGTAAGGTTTAGGAAATCGTAGTTTGGGTTAAAATAACTCAAGAAAAGGCGTAACTTTAGTACGGAAGTTACGTGACAAATGAATCAATGTTGACTTCTGGTTTCACACGGGGACACGAACACCGGCCTCCAGGGCGAAAGCCCCGTGTCTTTTGAGCCATCCATCAACCCTGACCTCCTACCTGTTCACAATTATGTGGATTACATACAAATTGATTTTGTGGGATGTATACAAACTACAGTGCATTTACTTTTCGTAGGTATAGCTATGAATGGTGTATGAACAACCTGAATTGAGTCATAAGACATGTTGCTTACCTTGTAATATGTTGGAAGTTTTATGTTTTCATGCAAACTGCAGTAAGTGCTGCATGTCGCACACACCTCGACAAATCAGCTCATAGTGAGTGTTGCTGCTTACACCATTATTACCTATGTTGATGTAGTGTATACAAACTGAAGAGTAAGCAGTCACTAACACTGATGACTAAGGCTACAAGAAGCTGTGACAGGAAGTATTGTGTTTGCATTAACATATGCTGAGCTGCATCAGACCTCATTACAGCTCTGAGCAGAGCAGATGCTTAAACATTGAGTCTGCTTCCTTTAGAGATGTTGACTGATTGTTGATGGGCAATAGTAGGCATTTGGTACGATAGGGGAAAATGTGTTTTTTGCTTTCAACATATTTGGTTTCTTTTATGGCTCAAATACATTTCCAGAACAATCAGGAATCAATACAAACAAATGAAGAGCACTGTAAGAGCAGTGGTGTCGCTTAGCTTCTTACTATGTTGGATGTCTGACATTTTTCCTAAACTGATTCATAATTGTGAAAATATAAAAGATACCTGGCCTTGATTCTTGAAACATTACTGTATGTACCTTCAAATACAGAGTATTTTCAGCATGGCAAAAAAACGATGGGAGGTTTTTCACCTACTGATGAAAGATGAAACATGACTCCTGAATCCAATGTCCACCCTCAGTAGCTCCTTTATAGGATGAATAATATACCTTGCAAAGCTGCACACCATCCTGGTAATGTGTCACTGCTGGAGACAGATACACTCACCTCAGTTCAAAGTAAAGCATGTCATTTTGTTGACAAGCTGTAGCTGGGTGCCTGTGAGCATGTTTATGCCTGAGAAGACATGTAATTCTGTATTCTCTCTCAGAAAAAAATCTGCATTGTGACAGAGAGTCTGTCAGTGCTGTGCGCTCTCAGATCACTTAACTGGAGCATCCAGACGTGGCTGGAAATCAAAGGCCAAATAATGATGGAGCTGATGCAATGTTTAAAACAGAAGCAGTTGCTTATGCACACTGATATTACAGAAGCAGGTAAGAAGCAGTGTAGGTGGGGGTTGCAAAGAATTAATAGATCCTTAACAATGCAATGCCATTAAAGGCTTAGTCTCCAAGATATATGCTGCAGTCCAGCTTAGAGGTAGCCTGTGGAGGTTTCTTGTAAACGGTTATGTTTATGTTCAATGTCTCTCACCAAAATGCATTGTGTGTTGAATGCATTTCCTTCCTCATAAAACATTTGCAATGCCGATTTGAAAAATTTGAAACCAGCATCATTCACATCCATGCTTACATAGACATAGTCTTGTTCTTCTTGTCTGCCTTTTGCCAGAACGTTGTTACATTTTAGATTTGTACATTACTGTCGATCAGTGAAATAGGGCCAAAACCAAGAGACATCTAATAACTAGGGATGTCAGGATAGCAGAAATTTAGTAGTCAATACCAATAAAAGTGAAATTTCACGATGCTCCATACCCAATTCAATACAATGGTAAAAAGCAAAAACAAAAAAATAAACACTTCGAGCTAGTGTTAGGAAGTTAAACAGGTCATAATTCCCTCTCTAATATCTAATTTATATTGCTGTGAAAACATCTTCAAACAATTGTATTTATTCATGTTTCTCGTCAAAAAAGTCCATTTTACAAGATTACATTTGAACACATCGTGATAATGTTATAATTTCCCTACTAATAACCCCATCTTTGTTTCATAGACATACCAATTTATTTATTATTGGGTGATTTGTCGAGCAGGATGAGCTAGCAACTGATGGTACGTTAATTATTATTATTATTATTATTATTATTATTATTATTATTATTGTTGTTGTTTCATTCTTGTGTGAAATGTGCAAATTCAGCGAGGGTGTTGGCCCTGTATGATAAACTATGTATTTAATAATACGACTGCTTTTGGGATGAATCATTTCTTGTAGACATTTTTGGTGGCTCGTGGTAGTCTAAAGCACCTTCCTGGGGGAAGCAATTCAGATTATGGGTACCAGGTTAACTGCCTTGCTCAAGGGCAGGTTTATTGTGGTTTCTGTAAGTGAGATAAGAACTCCTTCCGGCTATATCAGCGACCTCCTGGTTGCAAACCCAATCGGTTGACCTCATCTCCGGGCGTTAAGCCACATGAATGTTGAACAGCAAAGCAGTGCCCGGCGGTGATTGTGTGCATTATGGCCTTGCCCCTTTCAATGCAAAAGGTCAATGTTGATGCACATATAGTATTGCTCTACCTAGTGTTTCCCAGACAACACTTTAAATTCATAAACTCTCTGGAGCTACAAGGAATGTGGGAATCAATAAGGGCTGTTGTTGGCATTGTGTGGGCATTCTGATTAACTTGTCCAGAGGCTCGATATACTTGTGCTCACTTCAGGTCAAGAAAAAAGGGGAGACATGTGTTTCCTGCACTGAATTTGGCTCAGGAGCAGGAAGTCAGCATTGTGGCTACTGGTTATGAACTTGTTGTGATTCAACATCAACATCTGTTTAAAGCTGAGTCCTACTTTCTTCCCCATGCAGCCTCTTTCAGTTTAAAACCTACAGGTGCTTTGTCATTCTGCACACATCCAGCAGAGTGTAAACATTATCAATTGAATATATTTATCATTAACGTGTAGTTACATTCACCGTTTCAGCCTGCATGTCTCCGTCTAACACACAATTTTGAGAAATGACCTTCAATTAAATTTCTGCCAGTGATGTCAGTGTATCTCCAAATGTAATCAGCTGAAAGTTTGTTCAAATATAAGAGGGAAGTGATACGTCTCTTCACTCTAGTTCCCCCTTAATTAACAAAGGAGTATGCATTACATTCCCTCCCATATCACCTCATGGTTGTCATGCTCTATGACAGTATTTAATTGAAAAAGGGTGACTCTGAATTTTCTTACCAAGTTCATGATCAGCATTGATGATAGAGCGTGTGTTGTGAAGTGAAACTTGTCCAAAAATTACTCTTTAAGCACACTTTACACACACTATCACCTTGACCATTACCCATCTCCCTTAGGGGAGGGCGATACAAGTGCTGACGGACTCTGTCTTTTTGTGTTTTTAGCTGAGTTAGACCAGAGAATATTCAGTTAAAACCAGTCAGTGATGCTATTTTCCCCTCATTGTTCTCATTGAAGTTTGCTGGAAGTGATGTAACGTAGCACCGGTGAATTTTTTTGTGGAGTGAGCACTGCGCCGGACTCCGTTTAAAAAATAGCTTTTTAATGCTACATTAATGGTCAGCAACCAGTTTTGAAAGTGACAGATTTTCTTTTTAAATACGTGTTATGCGGTGGATGTAATTTATGCCG
Organism: Sebastiscus tertius; assembly: GCA_916701665.1. Classification (NCBI taxonomy): domain Eukaryota; kingdom Metazoa; phylum Chordata; class Actinopteri; order Perciformes; family Sebastidae; genus Sebastiscus; species Sebastiscus tertius. Next base: position 39,678 of record CAKAOH010019300.1, read on the forward strand.
TAAAAGTAACTGATAAATATTTCAAGAAACATTAAAGTGTTACATTTGAGAATGGGATTTGGTGGCGTGGTAGGCTGTAGAATTAGTGTTTAATTGGGTTATTTTCTTTTAATGTTGCCAACATGTTTTTCAATTAACTAATACCGCTTGTCATTCACAATGACATATTGTTTACATAATGAATCATTTCAAGAAAACCGTATCTTTACATGATAAAGAATTTTACATATAGTAAACACATGACGTTTTGAAAGAAGTATTGTTGCGGTATTGGGATCGAATTCGAGGCACTGATATCCAAAGTTTTCAAACGCTAACCAGCACTAATCTCCCTCTCTGCTCCATTCATCTTTCTTCCCCTCATTCATTTTCACACACAAACAAACACACATCCTCACTCAGATAAGACATTTGTGTTTTCCAGGCTGTATTCTCACATCAGGCGAGGATGGATATGAGACAAGTCATCCATTATAAGAACTTGATTGGTTCTGTAGTGGCAAATATCACAGCCCCATTTAATAGCATCACCACACACACTCTCTCTCTCTCACACACACACACACACATACACACACAAACGCATACACCTCAGTGCTGCCTGGCCCAGCCTCTTTCATAATTTTCTTGTCAAGCATAGCAGACAGCCTAATGTGAGAGGGCAAGCACAGAGTAAACAGTGGACAGATTTTAGATGTATCACTGTAATAGAGTAATTACCCGTCAGTGGGGGACTGCACAGGGATTCTTACCAACATACGGGTTCATCTAAATCAAAAGGAATCTCAAATTGAGGTATTAAATTTTAATTGCTAGTATCCTTTGGCAGCTTCGTTTGCAAAAGCACAAGTCAGTCCATTTTTTTAACATTGATGCTATTCTATTATGGCTTTTAATACACATATATATATATAGAAATATGTCCACCGTCTGATATGTTGCCATTGTGTTTATACTGTGATTGTGATTGAGTTGGACTGCTTTATGACAGCACTGAATATTTCAGTCACAAAATCAGAAAAAAAACACATCAATGTGATTCAGTACATTGATTCGCTGCATCAGACAAAGGCAGACATTCCCGTCTGGTTATTTTATCTATTGGCAATTTCTCAATTGATTCTCCATAAATTGTATTATATCACTATTTTACTGTATTTTGTTGGTGTGATAAAAACAAAATGACCGTGATAGAAGATTTTATCACTGTTCACGCCCAAACAAGTACCTTTATAGCAGGAGTTGTCAGGATTATAGTCAAAATCGATCAGTATGCTGGAAAATGATTGCAACATAGGGTCAGAGATGAAAACGATGGAGTTAATAACCATGTGGCAGATTTTCATCTCACTTTTTCTTTTCGTTGGGAAGCATGCACTGGGAAGCATGGAATCACTCTGGTTTTCATAGTTTGTGGCGGCTGCTGTACTGAAAAAAATTATTAGATTTAATAGTATGTAGGGGAGAGAAAAGCAATGAATAAATAAGAGGTTATACAGTGATGCAATGCAAATTAGCCTTGGATTCAATTTGTCGATGGAATGGTAATAGTAAGGCCGGAGAGAGGAGGCAGAAAATAGTATGTGATTTCCCCCACTCACTTGCGTCACACCATGCTAATTTGTGTTTCATGCTCTGCAAATGCAAGCCAGACCACAATTTTTCTCCTCCTCAACCATGGCGCACAATCAGACTTTTTTTTTTTTGTTTTTAAGTACTTTAATTATTTATTTATCCATTTGGTTACTTTGAAAGCATTAACCTCAAACGTTGGTTTTGGTAGTAATGGCGAGAGCTGAACAGCTGTTTAGTAGTCTTTCACAAGAACTACTTTCAGCCCGAGTGGCGGCTCACGTTTCATTTCCATGATGTCTGCGTAGCCTTTTGGCTCTCTTCAAAGACCACGGAAAAAAAAGTGTGTGAATAAGAAAAGCACAGTGTAAATGGCCCTCCTAATGACTCTCAGCAGGACTACTTCTTGTATCTTTTATGAGCCAGGAAGAAAGGCGCGCATCATTATACAGTGCCCATCTGAAATCCACTAGCAGCGTGATGCTCAACAAAAAGAATCCCCTCCTGGCAAATCGGGCGTAATGGGACACATTAGCGTATCGTTAGCCTGTTAGCGTGCCTGGAGGTCAGACGCTGGCTGCCAAATTCCTGCTGCTGTAGGAAAAGAAGAGCCGACTCTAGATGTCTGTTCATTCATTTGTGAACAGATAAAACACGAGCGCAGACGTATCTCTGTGAGATTTGGAATCTTTCTTTTAGCAGGGGTGGTGATTAATAAATACATTCACATTTATTGTGTCAAGAATAGACAATCGAGCCAACTCAGCAATCAGAAACGTCTCTCAAACTAATATGCTGATTCCTCAGAGCGGCAGCTTAGTTTCTCATTTTTAAATGTAGACAATGACAAATGTTAATAAAGTCTTCTGTATGCGTTAGGAGCGAATGTTCTACTTGTTCTCTAAGACAATCTGTGTCTTTGGCAATAATGTTAGGTCATCAAAGCGGTAACTGGAGAAAAACAATCTGTTTAAAAGAGGAATATTTTATTGCTGCATCTATTCTTTGACTCTCTAGTGGGGGCATGCTACAGGTGTGCTTTGTTTAAAATGTCACCAGTTAGAGCTCAGCAAATGTGCATCTATTATAGAACATGAGAGGCTGTTGAAGATGCCCATCACATCAATTAAAGCATATCTTATATTAGGTTGCTGATGGAGAGTTTGGTATACATCCTGAATGAATTTGCCTTGATGCATTATAATATATCCTGAGTAAAGTGTGGGAACTGATATCGTAAGACTGTAATTTGTGAAAGAGCATAAAGGATTTACCTCACTACTTGTATATCACAGGACAGCTAAGGCAGATATTTATAGAAAGATGGATGGAAACCACAGCAACAGATGATGTGGATGACAGTGGAGAAAGAGAAAGATAGATGGTTGTGGTTAGGGAAAGGTTAATAAGGAGAAAGTGAGAAATGGTAATGAGGGCTGTGACTGTAGCAGTCACCTACTGTAATCTGTCACTCACTTTATGGCGCTCTGTTGATGGGACCCAACCCCAAAATATCATCTAATTTGACTCACCTTCAAAATGATATACCATCAGAGGCACCGTGTGCTGCATTATTTTGAATGGTAAAACAAATGACCTGCTAGGTCCTAGATGCAGTAGAGAGTAGGAGATGCTTTGATTTCCAAGGAATGATAAGCAACGTTTCAATGCATCACTGTGCAATCTAGTCAGGTGTGAAAGGTTGGGGAGTGGGGGAATTGTAAGGCTAACAAGTGCAGGGGCTAGTCAGCAAATAATGGGAAAGTCATCTGTGAGAGATGACTATCAATTAAAGGCACTTAAGGCACTAATGATCAGCAAAGGGTTCCTAATGAGGATATGTGAAGGTGGGATCACATTTCTGGAAGTCAAGTGCAGTGTTAAGATTCCAGCAGTATGCTAAAAGCCATGAATGCACACAGGCCCACTCATCACACTATCAAGGTCATTAGACGCTGTAATCAACTTAGCTAGCACTATTTCAGGGAGAAACAAAGTTGCTTCGCTTTAAAGCAGCGATGGGAAACCATGTGCCGTGGTACAGCAGGTGATTACACTAATTGGTTCCTTCTGTCAGCTTGTAGGCATGCTAATCAGTGAAATCGCCCGGTGTAGTGTTTGGTTGGAAGGAAAACTTGCACACTCTCGGCCATTTCCTGTCACACAGTTGCTTATCCCTGCCTTATAATAAAGAATTGAGCTGATCATAACCAGTTCTCTTTTGGTCGCTTCAATATCTACTGATTCAAAATAAAGGTTCAAATACTACCAAAAAAAACAAGTATAATATTGTATAAAATCGACATCAAACGACCTGCAAGACAATACAGAATGTCACTATTTAAGTGATACATTTTACATCATAATTATTCTAGATATTTATTCATATACATGTAATGTAGATTTCTGCTGAGCACCATATGTTTCAAGCTTTAAAAAGCCTTCCAAAGCAACACCAACATATCCCATGCATCTTAGCCACAGAAACATTGTCAAAGCCTAATGAGAACGGTGGCAAATAGTCTTTCATCTCTGTTAAATGGACTTGCATTCAAATATCGCCTTTCTAGTTTTCCGACCACTCAAAGCGCTTTATACTACATGTCATCATTCACCCATTCACACACACATTCATACACTGATGGCAGAGGCTGCCATGCAAGGTGCCAAATTTTGCCCATCAGGATCTAATCTAAATTAAACTCACGATGGCTTGGCCTTCGGGAGCAATTTTGGGTTAAGTGTCTTGCTCAAGGACACTTCGACATGTGAACGGAGGAGCCGGGGATCGACGACCTGCTCTACCCTCTGAGCCACAGCCGCCTAAGCTCCACTAATCAACATTTTTTAAGTGAAAGTGGTTGAGTGGGTTGCTTACAAGTTTGAACTTAGAATTATCTTCCAAATTAGCTTTTTAAGTTCTCTTAGCTCATTGTTTTACTTTTAGGGCCAGCATGTTTATTGTACGGTCAAGTACGCTCTCCGCAAACCTATTTCCAACAGTAGCAGGCAGCAATTAAAAAAAAAAAATTAAGGTAAACCCATTGTAAGCTACCTGGTCAGCACCAAGCTGACAAAGCTACAGTAGTGATTAGCTGGTAAAGAAAGTTGAACATCTAGTAGGAAGCTAAAGACTTAGATACTTTTGTTCGAGATTGGTGGTGGAGACCAAAGCAGAGATTATAGGAGAGTAAATACTGCACTTACATTCGTCAGGTAGCCGGAAGCACAACTACAACTGCTTTGCTCTGTGTTTGCTGGATATGAAAGGCAATTCTTTGTTAACATATTAGCTAGAAAAAGTCCCATATGAAATTTCTGACATTGAGGGCTGATTTTAGCTGTCCAACAGCCTATTACTTTAATTTTTTTCACAAAAATAATGATATATTATTGATGAAAACATTTATTCATTAACACATTTATTTCTGTAAGAAACCTGCTTATGCTGAAATGGTCACGTCTAAAGCACATCAGTAAATGAGCAGTGTGGGCACAGCGCGGGTCTGTCTTGGCTTTAGGAAGAGAACATTGTCTGGGCAGGAAAGAGCATGATACTACTGACACTGCACACTCTCTCAGCACCTCCGGGGATTTGATTATCTCCGTAGCAACCTGCTCACTGATGACCCCCATTACCTACCTGGCACACAGGTCAGGCACGTATTGCGTCAAATAAAATGTACTTCCTGGCAATCTCACACACAAGGCCACAGAAAACGTGGAGAGGCTGGGAGAGGGCCCTCAACAACAATGGAACCACCTGTTCAACTATGGGCTGATTCAATTATGAGCTGCTCTGCTACATACCGTATTGTCCCTCCCAGATATGTCTATGTGGAGATAAATGGTATTTTTTAAATATTTATTTGTACTTAGGGGCATTGGAAGCGTTTGACATCCCATATTGCAAATGTAATTTCCCTACCATTTCACTCTGCTCTCCACTCTTTCACATGGTCAGTCTACCACTAAATTCAGAAACCATTAAGGTTCTAAAAACATACAGGGATTTTGAATAATACACATCTTTATTTTGACAGTGCAAAGTGATATTGGTGCATGATCTTTTGACATCAAAGGATGTGAACAGTGGATTTATAGATGCAAGCAGCTAAGCTGATCCTACATAACCTCCCAAAATGAAATGGTCTATCCTCACAGAGACCAAGACGCACATGCTGATATGATATATCTGCCCAGCTGTGGGGTTGGGCGATATTGAAATTCCCCAGCTAACATATTGCTTTAAGAAAAACAACAATATACAAAATGAAAAAGCTGAAGAGAGAGACAGATGTAGATATAAATATCTATGGACTGGAGACGCATATGTTACCCATAAGTGGCCACAACGTATAGGCAGTAAGGACCATTTTACACAAGGGCATGCTGAGATTAATAAATCATATCATTCAAACTGGTAGTAACTGCCCTCGTACAGTCTCACCACAGTTGACTGTGGAGTAGGAGTTTTGGTCTGGCTGCCCTTTGTTGAGGGTTGGTGGCAGACTTGCGCATTCTGTTGGATGGTGATTTTTAAGATGGGAGCAGAGATTTGTGGTGTTTCCACCTTTTAACCTGACACTTTGTTCAGGTTCCCTGTCTCTCCTTTTTCGAATGGTTTAAAACCAAAGAATCGCCAAATAGGTGCATTTGCAGTCTTTCTGCTAACGAGAGCTGACATCTTTCTTAATGGAGTTAGGGCTACCTGGGGCTGTACTGAATAGTTCTAAGCTTCATTCATAACGTTGACATTTGAATTATTATTATTAATAACTTACAGAAACATTGCGTGCAATAGTCCACCGGCTTCCACCTTCTCTAATAATCATTTCCAAAATCCACAACAAGTTTTATCTGATAAAATATTCTGCTTCAATCCATATTTGTTGGTGTTTAGCCTATCGAAAACTATATTTTTACTGCGGTCAAAAACCTTACCGCATCTACATGTATTAACAAGGCGGACTAGCAGCAATCTAACATCATGACAAATTACATTTATATAACAACAATAGCACAACATCATATTCCCCCCTTATTTTTAGGGTGATAATGTCATAAAATATGAGGACAGAAATTCAAAGCTTCATGCGAAAACCTCAATCAGAAATTACATTCAGCCCTAGTAATTACGTGCAGCATCAGACGTATGCTTGCATTACTTTTTTTGGACACGCTACAACAATGTGGTGAAGCAGAGAGAAAGCTAGAGACAAATAGCAAGAGAAAGAGAGAGACTAAATATCATGCAAAATTCATAACATAACATACCCGGCTGTTATTAGTTTGGCTCTAGCACAGGCTAGTCTCTTCTTCTAAGGAATTTCTAGCAGACTACACACTGCAAGCAATTTTATTGTCACTCAAGGTTGATATTTCATGCTTTGTTTCCAGCAGAGTCACCAACAACCACTACAGAGTTTTTCCAAATTGACCAGAACAGAAATTTCCAGGATCAACACTTTGAGAATGACACCTTTACTTGGATTGGATTAATGAGACTCGTTAGGTTGAATTTTTCTGACCTGCAGTGTCGCCCCATTTGTGAAATTTGAAGCACATTGGATATTTGGGGATATGGAGCAAAAACATGCTGGTTTGTATTTGGCCAGACCTGCAAGGGTGGTGTCTGTAATCAAGAGCTGATTGTGACCATGTGAGAAAACGCTCTCCTCCATTTAGTTTTTCATTTGATATGTCCACAGGTGTGAGGCTTTGCCATGTGCAACAGAACTAGGGAACAATAGTGCATCAAATGCCAACAGAACTACGTGGCTCCCTCTGTTGGTCCCTCAAGTCCAGACTATAAATTTATAAGAAACCTTGTCTAGATACTGGCATCAATTCAAGCAGTTCATTTTCAAGACCAGTACTTGCGGTAATGAGAGCAAGCCCCCCTGAGGAAAATAGAAAGTGTGATTTCGTGGATGCCAAAAACTGTAATTTCTCAACTATGATTATTCTGATAGTGGTATTTTTCACCCCGCTTCCCTTGGCAAAGTAAAAGCGTGACTGAGTATGTCTGTGTCATTTGGCCACGTGGGTGTTTTGGAATAGAGTGCATGCTTTCACATATCTTGCAGGTTATTTTTTCATTCACTCAACTGTGTTAAGGAAATGGCGAAAACATACGGCGTACATCAGTTGTTATGTTTCTCTCTCACAATAACAACGTTTTGAAAATGGCCCTCCACGGTTTCACGATGGCTGACGTTTCTCCTGCCGGTAAAGTGAAGACATTCTCGTCTGTCTTCTGTCATCTTAATGGTAAATAAGTTTGTTTTGCATCCGTGTTACTTCCCCATTCTTCTTCAAACAAAACATTAAGCCATACTGTATATCATACTATTCCATGCTTCATGATACAGTCACACCCAATTAAACTGCCTAAGGTACTACATGCTCTGATTGATGATGCAGTAAACTAGCAGAAAAAAAAAATCCTGAACTGTAATGATCAAAAACAATGATTTTAAAATTAAACGGGCCAGGCTAGGACACGCATTGTCTGTGGTGCACTACTGACTGGAGTAAACATTGGGTTAAACCTTATCTACTGTATATGTAGCTTGGTGGAGTCGAGCAGTACGGTGGCCTACAGAGACTTCAAATCGCTAACAGGACTCCAGTGATACCATACAGCGTTCAACAAACTGAACTGTAGTCATGGCCCCTACATCAGGCTCTCAAGAGAAGTCCCTAGCACCCTCCCACACCTGCCAGGGACAGGCCTTCCTGCGGTTGCCTCTCCTCTTCCTCCTCCCACTGGCAGCAGGGCAGGCGGTAATTAATTTCCACATTTTAACTGGGAGGCAAAACGCTAGCGTCCTGGGACTGAGACGCGTGCCACCAGCCTACATTCTGGATTCAAGGGATTAGGATAATTAGCCCCCGGAAGAGTGGGCAGACAGATGGAGAGAGGAGATGGTGGCACCTCGTGGCCGGGGAGGCTGATCCCTCCTGTTCTTTCCTCTAGCTTATGGAAGCAAAGAAGCTGTAAACAATAGTTTTCTAACCGAGAAACAGTAAAAAAATCCAAACACAAACAGATTGCCAAATACTTTTGCCTCAGGATAATCCATCTGATATGTTTTTTTTTTTCATGCAGTACATCATTTTGAAAACATTTCAAACTGGATTCGTCTGCTGTGGAAAACTTCTCAAATTAACTTGTTGAAAACATACGAGGGAGAATGAGTTCATGTGCTATTGTTTGCGATTGTGTGTTGTGTTCATAGGCACAAATGTAAGCAAGCCCTGTTATTTCTCAAAATGTGCGCCTGCTAATGTGTGTGATGGTTGGGCAGGGCATTTTGACAGCAGCTCTGCTCCCTGCTCTGCTCTGCCTCCAGGATCCCTCAGTCACTTAATGAAAAAGAGAGTGGACTTGTTGCAAGTCACTGATGCAGAAAACAGATTAACTCAGCTGGGCTGTACTTGGCCAATATCATGTACAACATAAAAGCATCACCTCAAGTGGTGGGTATGAGGGTAGAAAGCCCAAGAGGGTTTGAAGACGGGTGTATACAGTAGTATATACTGTATATTGGGGTTGAAAGTATTTTGTCCATATCATTGTATCACATCAAATTGGCATTAAAGCTGAAGTAGGTAGAATTGGAGCAAATATGATTAAACAAAAATGTATTTTTATAAAACGGTCATTATATCCTGAGAGTAGTGCATGAGACAGGTAATTTAAAAGAAATCATGTGCCTCTGTGTCCTCCGGTGCCCTCTGGTGCTCCTAATGACATCTGCAAAATTTCACAGACCGAAGGAAAACAACCAATCAGAGCCGAGCTGGAGCCTTGCCGTCTTTGAGCAGCTGTCAATCACTCGCAAACTCCGATCAAACGTTCAAACAAGGCAGCGCTGATCAAATATAAATCAATATTCTGTTACTGTAGGGCCTATTTCTCACCTCAAATGTTTTCAGAAACATCTTGTAGTGTAGCCATGTTGAGATCAGTTGAGGAAATACCAAGCACCGCCCAACAGCCAGAGTAAACTTTCTCATTTTAGATTTTTTAAAGCCTGAAAACAGAGCCATGAGGAGGTGCAGAAGTCTAGTTTTCGCTCAGAACACTTGAATTACAATATGCTGAAAGATTATTATGGAATTTTTGCCCAATGATGGCAAAAAATATTCTGCCTACTGCAGGTTTAACTTTGTTGTGCAATACATTAGACCAAACTCTTCACATAAAGCACAAACTTAACACACATTTTTTTAAGGTTATAATTAAGATGTATACAATTAGTTGCTTTAGTAATACATTAGCTTTGATTATGTGTTTTTAATATGTATTAAAAACACTTAATCAAAGCTAATGATTGACACCTGATCTTCTGTCTGATTTCTATTTAAAAAATTGCTTCAACTTGAGTTTAAATTGATCCCATGATCCTTTTTGAGTTGTATGGAGTGTTAGGAGGTCCACATATTGACTCCCCAAGCACACCAGATGTTTGTCCTAAGGAGGTTTTACTGAAGGGCACCTTACAATTCCTTGTAGATGGACCTTGAGTTACTGAACCAGAAACCTCCCGAGGTTTCATTACACAGCATCACCTTAGGAGCCTGGCTTTGCAGGCTTTGATTGTTGGAAGTTTAAACCTGCATTTTTTTTTTTTTGTCCACTAGTGGACAGCGCAACAAGCTATAAACACAGCATTGACATATTCACCTTATAAAGTTGTGGATGTGCTTATTTACACATCCAGCAGATACAGACCAACATAAACATTTGGACTACTGGCAACCTGACGAATGTAAATGCTCCACTACTTTCACCAGCTAGTCATTAACGTGTGAACATTTTATTTTGATTTTAGAACTTTAGGGCAGTCAAATCCTGGGGCACCTCCTAAGATTTTTGGCACCCCCCTAAGGGGTCCCGGACCCCAGGTTGGAAACCACTGGTCTATACAATAACCAGAGTATTAATATAGCATTAAACATCTATTTACTATGTAAAGATATAGAGGAGTAATGTCTACCTGAGCAGAGAGGGAAGTCACTCTCCCTCTGTGTGTGTTGTAATCCAAGATTCTCCATGCTTTGGTGACAAAGCCGGGCCGGCCGCGGGTGCTTTTAGTTTGTGCATGTGAGCGTGCAACAGTGGCTAGCGCACGGCCACTGCTCTGCACTGCACTCATACAGCAGTTACAGCTGATTACACCATCCGAACCAACGGCGTCGTTGCGGAAGCGTAACGCCCACTCTCCAGTTCCCCTCCAGGTTAATACTGTTAGCTCTGTCAGCACCATTGCCGTTGTTTGCACTGTCAGCACCATTCTGCGAGCTGCCCGCTCAGCTGTCGCCATGTTGAGAGCCATGCAGAGGCAATAGAAATGCTCCCAGTCTCGCAATTAGCACCTTTAATATTAGTTAATTTAATGGTATAATGAAATGTATGATAACGCTAAACGCAAGTGCACGCACAAACGCACACACACAAACGCACACACACACACACACACACACACACACACACACACACACACACAGCCATTGCCTTCAAATTCTCCCTTAGCGTACTGTAGCAGCATCCCTGACAATACTAATGTTACATGCCTCCCAACATGTGTATGCTTTAATGATTTCTAGCACTGGCTGACAGCTCCGGCCATATCTTTCCACCCCAAGTGTGTTTCGGTGCTTTTCGCTCCTTTTACTCGAGAAGCACATGGGGAAAAAAAAATGACAGTCAGCTCCGAAGACTCCAGCGCAGTGGTGCACTATGTCTGAGGCTGGCATCTGACAGAACGCAATAGGAGGCCTGCAATTGTGAATAGGCTCGACTAGTGAGGGGTGGGTGGGTAGCTGTGGAGGAGGTTGGGGGGGGGCAGCAGTACGGTGAAAGCTTTTGACAGGTAGACAGCAGGTGTGAGTAAAAAGGATATACTTGTTCCTGTGCAGAGCGGGCTGTATCACTCCAAGTGTTTCTGATATCATGTTTTGTTTTGTTTTTCATCTTTGGGTTGTTTGAAAACTGTGTGGACTGTGGTCAGTCCTCTCTCTCTATTCCATTTAATTTAAGGTAATAAATCCATCTATTCTTCCTGTTCCATTGGCGTGCTTTGCAGATTTCAAGTTGCACTTTTAAAATGTCAAAGTAAGGGGTTGTTGTTCGACAGTAATTGTAGCGACCTGGTGCAATAACTCAGTCTTTCAACTGTATTGGAAAAAGCAGTGAGTGAAAAACTGCCTTTGAGGTCATTGAAGTGCTTCTGTTTCCATTCTGTAGACTCGTGTAATTAGAGTTCACTCTGGAGTTAACAGTTTCACATGAATTAATTCCTGTCCAACTTTACTCTTAATCAAGTTGACCTTCAGTTTGAATTGAATTCACAAGTACCACAGCTACTTCACTTTTAAAAAGGACTTCATTGTCTGTCTTGAGAATGCAGTGTTTATTTTGAAAGACTTAGCTGCAAGGATTATGTACTAACTCATCTCCAGTAAGGTTATGTATCATAAGCAAATTGCTTTTTGATTTGTACGACAATGCTGAACATGTAATGAATACCCACTCTCTTAAATGTGAAGTAAAAGCTGACCTGAGCATTTTCCTACCTTAATTTTGTTTTGCATGAATGCTCTCAAAGGCAAATAAAAATCTGCTGTTAGTGTCAAATTTCATACAGTAAGTTCACTACAGATATTAAGGCTAAATGTGGGTCACCAGAAGGAGAGAGAAGTGGCTGCTGAGCAAGCTTAATTGCCTTGTATCTCTTAAGGTTTGAAGGTGAAGAAGGTAAATGTGTCCTCCCTGTGTACATTAGATTTAAGTAAAATAAACTTACAGGAAAACATGGCAACATTAGATTTTTTACCAGGAAATATGATCTTTTAATATCCTGTGCAACATACCAATCATAAATCTCTTCCAAGGAGAACATCAACATCTAGAGCACATGCATCCTTTCCATATGCTCCAGTCTAAATTTAGCTATTCTCATCTTTTGGGAAATGCATCAAGACTGGTTCTCTTTCTTAACAACAACACCTGGCACAAACAAGATAGACCCTGTAGATTCTGCACAGTAGACCATAGATTGAAAGAAGACTAATTACGTCCAAATTACCTGGTAAGCAATCATTTAATTCTCCTTGTCACGTTGAATAAGGATTAATTTGCAGGCAAATATTACACAATGAATTATTGAATAACTCATCTCCCAAGCCAAATTAATCTTGAGGATTGATGGCGTGGATGTAACCTGTGATCGGAGTAACATATTTCATGAGTCATTGGTGGCGCGCTACGCATTCGCAAGGGCATTACCAAGTGATGACTTGATTTCGACTGACTGTCCCCATTTGAATCCAGGTTATATAAACAAACAGGGGACGTCGGTACGGCAGTAGACCGAATTATGATTGCAGAGTCACTCAGCGTTTTAATTAAGTCTGTTAACGGATTATGACAGTGCCTGAAACATTACGCATCGCATGTAATGACTCATGAACCGTTCCTTCCTGATTCCTCCAGACACCCGAAATGATTTAGTGCAGTGTCCTTTAAAAGTTGACAGTGAGACTCCCTTGATGTTTGGGATCTGGACTCAGTGATGCACAACAGTTATGCAGCTGTACACTTTGATTTTCTGCAGTCTGCCATGCCCCCTCAGAAAACTGTAACAGGATATTATGGACAAGGTAGAGCAGTTCATATCTAAGTTTCTTCAAACATCTTAGCGCTTAAGGCTCTCTCTGCTTTAGAAAGACAAAATAGGTCCTTGACTCCGTCCACTCGCTGGCTTTACAGTATCTCTGCCTTTCCGTTCCAAATACTGCCGCTGGAGTGATTGTTGCTAAACTACTACCATGTGAAAGTCCTTAAGGAAGAAAGTGCATCATGGTTGTTTCTCTATGTGCTAGTCTCCACTTCTTACCACAGTGTTTGCTCTCTTTAGGCAAGGCGTTACGCTTACTTTGGTCTCTTGATCCCACAAGCACCCTTGAGATTGGCCAGGCGTACTTAGTAGCTTCCTCCTGGCATATGGCCTTTTTTATACTGCGTTAGATCGGGAGAAGAAAACAATTGCACTTTCCTCTCGCTGTGTTGTAGGCTATAGTGCAGGGTCCCACCAAGTTCCAAGGGTGTCCGCAATAAATACCAAAGAACCCAACACAAACCTCCAACAGTACCACCCTGTCCCCTAGAAATGGCATTTACAGTATATACTACTAATATGTTTTGCCAAACACGCTTTGAGGTGAAATGTAATGGTGCCTGGATTATGTTACTTTAGTATAAAAGTGTTACATTTATGGTGGGCGAACAAGGCCAAGACTGTGACACCAGAGACCGGGGTTTGAATCCTGAGTCCTGCACTTGGTCCCCCTCTTGTTTGTATCATGCATGAGTACACAAATGAACACATGCGAGAATGCTAGCGATGTGATTCACATCCTGCCACTGGTTGAATGTTGTACAGTTTGATTTGTGCAGGGGGGGCTACTGTGGAGTCTCCTAATGGCATTGATATTTCTTATTCTATCTAATCTGTCCAATCATTAAAAATATCTCGATTTAGCTCTCATTCATTTTCATCAAAATGCATTTTGTATGAACTGGACAAGCTGCAGCCTCTGCAGTTAAATAATGGAACAAAAACATACTTGGTTTGATAAGTAACATCAGCTATAGAAAAGCTTGAGCACGAGAAGAGGAAATATGGGATTAAAAACATGACCTCGATTTGACACCAGGCCACACGCATTGTGGTAGCCAGACAGAAATTGCAGCATGTGCAGTTATTTTTTTGAAACCTTTTATTAGTAAAAGCCTCATAAGAAAAGCTGTTAGCCAGGTGGTTTCAGCGGGTAATGAACTTGTCAGCTTTGAGGTTTTAGAGTTTGTTGGCTTTGTCGTTTTTTTGTTATTCAATTCAGCACCTTGGTCGCTCGTCTCCCCCAATGGATTTCTCAAGTCACCGCTCGGCCGCTTGTTTTGCACCGGGAACACATTTTAGCTTCTCCCATTGGACCTAAGGTATCGAATTGCCTCTCATTCAAAATAAATAATCTGCTCCCATAATGCATCTACTGTGTATTCCCACAAATGCTAAGCAGCCAAAATGCCGTTGTAGCAAGGGGATTTTCTATTCTTTTTCAACAGCCCATCAATAGTATTAGGCCTTCCAGATAAAAGCACTGAGACTTGACTGCACAAGAAGGTGAGGTTAGTATGAGGTATGGATTTGCCTCAGTCCTTTTTCACTTAATTTGAGATTTCTCGGCTTTTTCATTTGGCAGAGGAAAACGCCACCGGCTCAGGTAGCATACATTACTCTGCAGTGGGTGGGATGAAGTTTTTATGATGTATCGTATGGCCTTGTGATACTCTGAAGCAAATTCATGTTCAGAAAGAAGTAAGAGCTACTGATTATCTGATAACTGCCTGATTTTGGAGGAACATTGCACTTTAACAACACAATGTGCCAAGATTTCACTTTAGGTGGGTTGACAATACAACATACAATAAGAAGAGAAAGAAGATATATATAAAAAAAAAACATAACAGCTTCACATTATAACATTAAATATAATGTTAATAACTTCACTGTCAATAATATTGACTAATGAGGTGAATATATTTAACATGTGTATGTATTTACATGTTTCTAAATGGGTTTTTGTTATTATTATATATCAATTATCTTTTACAATATTCATATCAAAGGCAAAATGTGTAATTCCTGGCCACATGCTTGAAACAAATTGGGGGCAGCATTTCACCTCTAATACCTCAATCTAAATTTACAGTGATCAGTTATATATATATATATTAAATCAGCCAACTACTAACTAACAGCAGGGCAGGACTATGCAAAATTCAAACTGCTGAAACTCTGAGAGCCGGTCACAATAACACTGCTATTTTACAATCCTCGCGAGTGGCATTGGTCTATACCTTACGTTATAGCTTGCTTAGCTCAGTTTCAGCAAGACCGTAGTAGCAAGAAAACAGCCACATCAAAACCATATAACGACCATATATGGAATGGTTTTCGATTCGGTTTGTGTTGTCATTAGTTGCATTAAAAAAAGGTTTCACTAAATAGCGAATAATGACACAGTAAATTTGTGTTAACTGTGCCACTAACTGGAGGCTGTAAAATCCATGTACATGTTGATTGTTTGTTTATTGGATTAAGTCCAAAGTGGCAGAAACGAGAAAACGACTTGTATTTTGGTTGCATCCCCGCCGTCACCAAGACTATGTTGCCGGGAGAAGAGTGTGAAGCAGCTCTGGGAGACGAACCTTCACTTAGCGGAGCTCAAACAACTCAGATTCAGCCAGCGCTTCTCGTTTCTGCAACATTGGATCAAATAAACAAACTATCAAATCGTACACGGACCCTGTACTTTCAACGTGATTAACAAGCCCTCGGGGCAGCTCTTCTTCTTTGTCCTCTCATGTTGGAATGAGGACAGACCGGACGTTACAGTGATTCACTATCGCCTCTCGAGGAACAAGTAGCATTACAAGCACAGGCCGGGGCTAGCTGGTTAGCATTTCAGTAGATATACCTGTAATGCAATACATAGACATCTGTGATGTGAAAACTGTTACTTTTCCACATTCTTTTGATAATGTTAGTTCTTGTTTTAATGTTTTAAACTGATATTCTGGCCAGATCTTAAACATTGAACCTTTGACATCTAAAACTGGAATTAGTCAATTAATTAATTAGCAACTATTTTGACAATCTATTGACCTTATAAGTAACTTTTTGTATTCCAAGCCTTCCCTAGTCCCAGTTTCTCCAATCTGAGGATTACCTGTTTTTCTCTGTTTTCATTGCTAACTGAATATTTTGGGGTTTCGGACTGTTGGCTGGACACGAAAAGATACTTGATAACATCACCTGGGGCTCTAGTAATTGGTGATGATCATTTTTCGCTATTTTCTGACATTGTATAAACCAAACACATAATCAATTAATTGAAAAAAATAATCAGCAGAAATTAAGTAATGCATATAATTATTAGTTGCAACCCTATTAACATCATATTTCCTTAAGCCTATTAAGCATTTCCCGACAAAATTCACTATGAAGGGAATTAAAAAACTGTGGCTCACATATGAATAATAAACAAGGTCAAGAACGTAATAATAGCACGCTCCACTGGAAAATAAATAGACTGGAGCCAGGATTATTAAAAGTTATCATGTTCCAAAAATTATGAGAGTATTTACAGCTGCTGCGGATGCTTGTCACAACTGATTGCTTTACTTGACCTTTGCTCAATTGGAGTGACAGTGATTTAAATTACTCAACACATATTTGTATGCCCTATAAACACAAACATTCTCTATTTATATCTCACAGTAGATTCATTCCACATACAGTTTCTAGTCTCAAAGTTGTCTGCAGTCTGATTGTTATTCCCCTTCAGACAGGTCAGTATTTCCACTGTGTTTTTCAGATGAATGACCAGACATGATGCACAGGCGATTCGCAAGGTGCACACGTGTTATGTGTTCTTTCAACAACAAAGTGTTGGCTGATTGTCAGTACTCCACACGGAGCTTCTTTAGCGGGATGCCATGTCCATGTCAGGGATCAAAGCGAACAGTGAAGACAATTTATGTGCAGCGTGTGTGACCATCACTGGGAGGGTGAGTGTGGAGGAAGTGATGTGAGAAAACAAGTTGTTGTGTTGGTCAGAAGATGTTGTCAGGAAGACAGTGCTGCTGTTAGGATGCCTTTCCAACTCTTTCCTCAAGTCACCTTCATATAACACTTTTTTCAAATCAAATATTATAACATCTTAAATTAAGGGCTGCAAATTCGTTTTAACGCCACTAATTTCTTTAACGAGTTAACGCAATTGATCTTTCAGAGGTTGTTGCGCGAAGATACTGGTATCCTATGAAACTAGAAAGGAACCAAAGGAATCCACTGGTACCAACCATGTCATATTAGCTTGTCGGGAAGGAGGTGAAATGACGCTTAAACTAAATTTTGGCGAGGAAAAACTGGCATGTTCATTTTCAAAGGGGTCCCTTGGCTTCTGACCTCAATATATGTGAATGAAAATGGGTTCTATGGTTGTCCACGAGTCTCCCCTTTACAGACATGCCCACTTTATGATAATCGTGTTAATCAAATCTTAGGATTTTAGCATATTTTTTATGCCAAACGCAGTACCTGTGAGGTTTCTGGACAATAAGTGTCATTGCTATGTGCTGTTAATTGATTTCCAATAATAAATAAATACATTAATTTGCATGAAACCAGTATATTTAACCAGTCCCAAATTGATAAGAGTATTAAATACTTGAAAAATCTGTCAAAAATGTGTGATTAATTTACGATAAATTGTGATTAATCACGGACAATCACGGGATTAAATATTTGAATCGATTGACAGCCCTACTTATATCAGTTTGATAAGGATGGACATAAGAAAAATCATTAATTATACAAATTTATGTTTTCATTAAACAGATTATCCAACACAAAGAAAGGTATGATACGACAGTGTGATCTTGAACTTTGCTCATTTTGGAATTCTTTAAATATTTCACACAAGGTTGTTTTGAAACATGTGATGCTTGGAAGCAAGGCTTTTGAATTATCGTCGGAACACGAACTGTCTTCAATTCTAGATAACTTCAGTGACCTTCAGGCTAGAATTTTGATATGTGATGTTTTATTAAAATATCTTGAATTATGTCCTGTAAGGGCGTCTCACTGAAGTAGATATAAATACATGGAATGCTAGAAGACTGAAAACAATGTATTGCAGCATTTCAGTTTCAAGGACACTTACAGCTGACAATCGAATGTTTTTGCTGTATTTAAGAGAAGGAAAACAAATAAAAAATCTTAAGCATTTTAAGCAGTATTGCCTTAGGACTTTATCAGTGCCTGTATAATGAAACACATACTTAATGGGTTTGTTTAAAATGGCCTAATGGTGTTCTTGGTCTGCGTCCAAAGATACTCGCAAAGGCAATACAGGAATAATTTAGACATTTAACTTTGGGCCGTATATTTTTGTCAAGGTCATTGATCTCATTAGAATTATTCCCTTCTGCCGCTGACTGACGTTTCTTTTTGTGCTTTGGCTTTTTGACTCACATGTGTTTCTTTGATTTCATTTTCACCGCGATCGATGGTGCGAGAGAACTTGGCACTATGAACAAAGATCAGTGATGAGACTCGTTGCACCTGTCAGAGTTGACCAGATCAGGTAATGAGGAAAGTCCCTCAGGATGTTAACGAAGCCATTAAGCACTCATGTGTGAAACTACTAGGAAGCCGGCGTGTTAAATTGTAGCAGCCAAATTAAAATTCACTGCACATGGCACTGAAATGTAAATATCCTGCCTTTGCAAGGATGAGCTGGCCCTCTTTCTCCGTGCTCTAATCGGCTTTGAAAAGACGGTGCAAAGTGCTTAAGAATAATGCTTGTGCTCTGTGATAAAACAGGCAGCTTTTATTATAAACCTACAATAGTCGAGCCATGTTTGAAAAAGAACTAAAATATAAGCTCTGCGCAGTTTTGTTCTCCACACTGAAAATAAACGGCTCTCATTCAGGACACGACGTGTACGCAACACACAATCTCATAATTTAGTTTTGTCTCATCATCCCCAGGAGGTGTCCTGTGAGGTGTCTGAAAGCTGTAGGTCGATACGTTTATTTAACAAGTGGGTTTTGAAATAGAGATCATAAAAAGAGAAAATAGTCCTTGTATATCTGTGTGATTCAAATATAGACCAATCTTGCCTTAACTACATGGCTGGCCGTGGGTAGTGTGTTTACAAGAGAGGCTTCGTGTTGGCTGTCAATCACATCAGTGCAGTCAAACATGTTGATTTACATAAAGTCATGAGGGAATCTGCTTTGAAGCTGATCATTAAGGATATTTTTTTTGCAGTCTTGAGCTTTTTTAATATGATATATTTTACTGCAGTGTCTAAAAATGAAGAAATTCTACCTGTAGCAACTTCAATTTAGATTCTCTAAATGTCGAATTTTGTTCAGAAGGTATCAGTTAATGTCCCTCGCTTGACTGCTTCCTCACATTCATTGCTCCGTGCTCTCTGCTAATCCTCATGAGTACATGGCCCCTTCTACGTGCCCCGAGGGGAATAATCTCCCTCCTCATACCACCAGAAAAGCCGAAGAACGTGGATAGAAATGAGCGCCCAGGGCTTCAATTCAGATGTGTTAAGATTGGTCTTGTTCCAGACGATGTGAACGCTCTCGCAGACACAGTGAATTTCCATTTGAGTGCGTCCTGTCCCAGAAACTAGCCAGAGGTGTCCCAAATGATCTGACCTGCACCTCCCCCTCATTTGTCTACATTAACTTTGCATGTGTGGTCCGTCCAATAATAAGTGGGGCAGATTTATATTTAGCCGCGCCTTCAACGACTTTGAAAAACAGGGTGACTCTTGTCTTCAGACCCTTGTCAACCTCTCAGCTCAAAGCCCCTATTCGTCTCTATAACGCACATTTGAGCTGTTTTTTTTTTTTTAATATGATATTAATTAAGTTAATAAATATTGAAATGTCCGCCTCTTTGTCAATAGTTGCGTTACATTCATGCTCTATGTGTTTTTTCTGTCTTGCAGTTGAAAATGCAATAAAAGCCCTGTCTGAGATGTTTACTGCCTTTTATGAAAGTAAGACAAGAGATCATAAAAGGATACTTACGTCCTGTTTTCATTATGCCCCTGGCAAAAGACACTAATTTCTGTGGGTGGGGGACGATAATAGCACTGTCAAAGAGTTTTATACGTAGCTGAACTCAAACTCTTGTTCTAATTATGTTAAGCATTAAAGCAACTAAGTGGTTGTCAAAACTGCACGGTGATAAGCTGGCCCAAATTAAACAATGCCTTTCCATTTTAGTATGGACTTTGAAGCAGCTTGCAGGGATAAACACAGGCCTTGATATTAATTGAACCTTTAGTTGTAAAATCAATGTCAATTACACCGCACAATTTTTTGTGACCCAGAGTAGTTATCTAACCTTCCACTTTAGAGACTATACATCCAACTGTGGTGCTTTAACCCTCAGGATGAGTCAATTGGTCTGCAACAGGTTTGTGACAGTAAAATTAAAAGGCCTTTCCAAAGTGCTTCTGATGAAAATGAAGCCCTGGAGTCCCCAAGTGACCCGTATAAAGAATATGAACATAAAACTCGATGGTGAAGCCTTGAGGCGGAAGGCTATTACACTCAGCCTTCAGTGCTGCTGTTTCACCGACACTCCTCACGCTATATTGATTGTGACATAAAATGTAACATACAGTAGCGAAAGAATGAAAGGACTTAAAAGAAATTCTTCATTTTTTTTTTGGGAACTACAAACTTTCAGTATTGGTTATTCTTGTCCTAACTCCTTCGAAACAACATCAAGAGAAAATCAGACTTCTGCAGGCAGTATGAGTATTGTGAGAATAAAAAGTCATGTTTGGTAAGTGTGTTTTGTATGGAACATCGTGTGACAAGTCACCGGGCCCTCAGACTGAAAACAGCCCTGCATAAAAAACTGCAAAGGAGCTACATTGGTGGGGGGGTGATTTTGCAAGTACCGGTGAGATAATGAGATGCAGGCCAGTTTAATTAGTAGATCCATTACATTGAAGGCTTATGAAATGCCAACTCTGTGCAAATACTGTAATACTGTGAGGAAAGACGTTACAACTCTGGAAAAAGTTATCTCAGTGAATAATTCTATCCTCTGTCTCGAGGATCATCAGGTAAGAGAGGCAAAGTCTCTCCTCCCACTTCCGGTGGACTCCATGGGATCTTATTTCGGAAAAAATGTGTATGGTAGTCAATGGCGAGAGACAAATATTTGTTTTTGATCCCGTTTGAATTACACCATGAAATACACATATGATGTTTATCAATTGAAAAGTTCATTTTGTAAGTCAAGAAAGTCACAGTTCGTTGTAGGTTTGTCATAGTATCATTTAGTTGTGTGTGTAACCGCTCAGTGAACTACATCTCTCGTCTCGCATTATATACGCCGCCAAGTTAGCTACGACCACGCACAGATGATGCCACGCTATCTTACCTGATGTGTTTTATCCAGCAACTCCTGGTCTTTTTACCAGCCTGGAAGAGACAGAACGAGCGAGACCCGTTGCTCATGTGAGTGCATCCCAGTACGAAAAGACAGAGGCATCGTAATTTCAGTGAGATAGAGACGTCACTTTTGCACGTTGTGAAGATTTGGGTGTGTAGTCATTCTAATAGCGTATTTCCACAGTCTTATACTTCAACAGTTTGACAACAAACTGCAACTTTCTTGATTTGCAAAATGATGTTTTAAATTGACAAACATCATATGTGATTCATGGTGCAAAATTCAAACAGGATCAAAACAATATTTGTCTCTCACCGTTGACTACAGTACATATTTTTTCCAAAATAATGTCCCATGGTTGTCCACCGGAAGAGGGACTTCACTTCTCTAGAGTGTGCTTGCATGTACAGTACTTGATTGGCCAACGCAGCGCTTTGCCATATGTTGCCATGCTACACTGCAGAAAAAAAGTGGAGCCAGGTTCTACTTTTTTTGCCTTTGTTTTGTGCCAAAGCCCTCTGTGGTGGCTCCCCGGCTGTGTCAACGCAGTGGTCTCATTGGAATGAAGAATGCACACAGTGCTGTTGTCTGTATGAACAGGGC
Source organism: Sebastiscus tertius (assembly GCA_916701665.1). Lineage (NCBI taxonomy): Eukaryota > Metazoa > Chordata > Actinopteri > Perciformes > Sebastidae > Sebastiscus > Sebastiscus tertius. Next base: position 61,935 of record CAKAOH010019300.1, read on the forward strand.
CTCTACATCGCCGCGGTAGCAGCTGAGATGCTCAGAGAAATCACAGTGTTTCGCTTGCCTGGCAGATAGAGCCCACTCGGGGGTCTCACTGGAAGGAACATAGCCATGTGTTTATGGGGGACAACCTATATTTTCAGACAAATCTTATCTATAGGCTATAGTTTGTTTAGTGTCTACTTCATGGTTGTTATTTTGTCTTTTGCACGTTGTGAAGATTTGGGTGTATAGGAATAGGGGTTAAAACTTACATATATAAAATGTTTCAGACTTCAAATTGTGTTTTCTTTTCAAAACTAGGGGAAAGCCCTCACCAGTTATTTGTTTCTATTTGAGTTACTTGCAAAAATACTTCTTTTATGCCAGTTTCTGAAAAACATCCTGTAATTGTCCTTTCAGATATAATCATGGTCTGTCACTTTTATTTTGCGTTGTTATATCGTTTTCTCATTGTTGTTGCACAAATAATGTTTAGTCATGCAGAAATGATTTACTTGACTGATGTTTTTCTTTTCATAGCTGATGAAAAACACCCGATGTGACACCACTTCAGTTGTGACCACAGCTGTTTGAAAGTTTCAGCACATACTGTACAGTAAAAAGAGCCAGCAGGTGTCTGCACTACATGCTTTAGTGTTGAATTACCATTTAAAAGTAAACTGCTACACGGTCAATTCCAGTTTTTTTATAGAAATGTTTGAGGAGTTCTGCAATTTTCACGCATGGATGAATGCTACTGACAATTTTAGGGTATGTTGGGTATACATGGCCAACGGCAGAGTACAGTAAGTGAGAGGCTTCACAGCTGGTTTGTGTGAATGAGTATCCTCAAGGCATAATGTCATGTTGCAGTGAGGTTAAAGAGATTATATGAAATTAATTAGCCAGATAAGACTTTTAATCATAATATAAATCGGGAATACGGGTTAGAAACATATATCACAAAACAAAATGTACATTTAGTTTAGTATTGCACAGGTTTGGAGTCATTTTATTGCTCTTTGACAAGACAAAACACACACAGCGGAGTATGCGTACTGTATTTTTAAACCACAGAAAGAGGAGGCAGCCAAGGCATAGCTGGTGAGTAAGCTTGTTTTGGGGTCATGATCAAATTGGATATCGATAAATGTTGCCAAGGATACAATATTTAACCGTATCCTGTACTTATCTTTATGTAAGTCCACTTCCTAAAAACAAACACATTATTGAAGGTGCACCTTCCAAAAGCTGTTGTTTATGCACAGCGAGGAGCTGTTTCCTGCTGTTGGCCACCTTTGCGTCCCACTATGACAGAGTGCCAAGGCTGCAGGTCTGCACATTTTCTGCCACCATATGCGGACAAAGAAAGGTGGCAGCGGGTGAGGAGATAGATGGGGTAGGGATGGTGATGGACACAGGTAGCTTGGCACAGCTCGGAGCCCCCGTCCACCTGGCATTAGTTACCATTAGTTACCATTGTCTCGCTCGCTGTTTTCCTGGCAGAGCCTTTGATTGAACTGGCGGTGAGGTGAGGATTTGGCATAGGGTGGGTTTTTACCTCCGTGATAACAATAGGCCGCAGACAGGGGAGGTGGCTGTTTGTATCGTGTATTGTGGAAGAGGATTGTCTAATGGAGGTTCACTGGGCATTGTGCAGTGTTTCTGGAAAGGGATTTGCGGTTTGTAAAAGGGCATCCGAGTCCCACTGCTCGGTTTGGCTAATCAATTCTGTGTCCTCGCCGGGTTGTCCCCACAATTGTCCTCAGTATGTGTGTGTACAGTATGAGTCAGTTTCTCTTTACTAAAGGATCTAATTGACACAGCCAAGTTTATATAGCATGTGGGGAGAAAGATATACTCATTACTTCTAGTTTGGTTTAAAGGGGAAAAAAAAGGATTTTCATTGCAAGCACGCCCCGACACCCCTAATCATGACCGGGGTGCCCTGTACGGTGCAGAGCACAGGCTCCCGCCCTGACAGATTATCCGGTGTGAATGTTTGGGAATGATAATGAGATCAAAACACCTCACTAAGCTGGGAAGAGAGGGTGGAGACTGGAGAGGGAGAGGGAGTACGGGAAAGCGAGCAGGGGGAGAGGGTGAGCGATAGCTGCGATAAATTGCAGAAGCAGAACCACTTGAGCATAAAATTAGATTTTACAAATGTGTTGTTACCTGACAGTCCTCTGACAGAGGAGATATCACAACATTATAGGGCCGCATGAGTACTACTAATCGTATCAAATAAATAAGAATGCCTCTCAGCTGTGATGGAGCGGGATGGATATTCAATGTAGACAGAGAGTTAGAGGGAGAAATAACATAATTAAAACAGCCTTTCCCATTATGGACTCAAACATTAGAAGCCCCAAATTCAATTTATATGATAATATATTATGATCCGTTAAAGCTGTACACACATGACACATTTGTCTAAATGCTGCGACACTTAAAAAAACAATGTCACTGACTGTTGACTTCACATTTTGAAGAAAATATTTTGGGAATTTCTGATTTTTTTTTTTTTCTCATGGTGATATTTATGTCCTTGATGTGCATTTCTGTCAGTATTTTAAAATGTTTCTAATATGGTGAAGCTTCAGAGCAGTCTGTGTGGCTCAAGGACACTTTTTGTTGGACAAATACTTGGTAATAAGTGAGCCTGAACCTGCATCATGTATCCATTCAAACACCAGACGTTATCAATTACCGATATACAGTGAAACTAGTTGATTATACACTTCTTCAGTGGTTAGAAAAAATGAATAAATAATACAACAAAACATACATTTACTATATGCACAACCTGTCAAAGTGGGAAATATAAACACTCATTCTACATAATGGATTGCTATGAGGATGAGTATTTGAGGAAACAATTATTTGCCACGCTATTGGTAGTTACAAATAGTAAGTTAAATACATCATTAAGACAACAATGAAGACTGCATGAATTAGTCTGAGTGACAAATGGAAGCTCCAATTCAAGTCGGCCTTGCAGAGAGACAACGTGTGTGTGTGAGACAAGTCACAGAGGCAAGCTTTATCTCCAGTATATGCTCCGAGAAGAAATAGCGCGTATGTGTGTGTGAAACCATTGCAAATGTGTTGCACTATGAATAAATATGTAGCGGGTTTTATTCCCCAAGGTGATACATCTACGGGGAAATATTTTTACCTGATGTTTATTGCTCGAGATTTCATATAGATCACTATGGTTTATATCTGTTCTAGTGCAACGGTCTTCACACTAATAACGTCAATAATAATCTGTTGTAAGAAGGTATTTTGTAACAGTTGGTTTCACGTTTTCTCAAGTGTTGAATATTGCATTTGGAAGTATGTTTTTTTTTTTTTCACATATGAGAGCACAATCTGTCATTTTAACTTTCCTTAAATTTAGACCAGATGCCGCTTGTGGACGCTGGGAGGGGACTAAAGCTAGATTTGCTTGTCTTTGGCAACCAGCTTTGAAAGCTAAACCGGATGTTTCATTCTTTATAATTTGAGGTTGTGAGGTATAGTAAAAATGGTATTAATTAATGGTATTCATGTTATGTTTGTGCCACAAGTTAAACTGCTTAATGTGTGTATACTCAAATCTCTATAAACTCAACAATAGTATTAGATGTCGTGGCTATTACTTGGGTGACATCGTCAGAATGTTAATATTTCATAGTTTAAATATCCAAACCGTTGTTGAGGAGCTGTGTAAATAAACTGCCAAACCTATTATGGTGAAGTTGCAGTTAGACCACATTTTTCTTGCCAGAACACCTCTGATCAATTCACTGTCAGGGTTATGAATAAGGAAAGTAACCCATAATAACCCATCTCCTTAATGACAGCATGGTTCAAGTTGCTAATATAGAGGGTCATTTGTCAGGGCTAATTTGATATTCCTATTCTGGTTTAATTAGAACATGAGCCAAGTAAAATATTAAATGAGACTATTGGTATAACCAGTCACTACATTATGTTAAATGTGTAACTATCTACTAAACGTATTAACCCAAACAAATTTGCATTAATGCGTTATTATCGCGTTACCTTTGACAGCCCTATTAATTACATGTCTTAAATCCAAATAATTTAGTTTAATAAAATTTGAGTGTTATTGATATTTAATATTGTATGCAAAATCTAGCAGTACTCTTACAGTATTTTCACACTGCCCTGTGACATTTGAGTATGTCATTCTTAAAGCATAATAACTATGCTAGAGAACAGAAATGCATATGTACTCACAAGTGTTGTCTTACTGCATGTATAGAGAATGATATAATTGTTTTTAAAGGGAATAAAGAGGCGTTAATAAGAGCTTAGTATAATGTTATTGTTGACTAGAATTCTTGTGTCTAGAATAAAGCCATTTAAGTACAGGCTTTCTTCTTCTTTTTTTCTGTTCATTTTCATGCATTATCCGTGAACACAAACACTTAACAGCAGATGCCAACCATAGCACGGACCCTGTAATCGTTTAAGCTTTAACACTCTTTATCTTACATATGTAACATAATCATCCACATTAGCAAAGCCCTCTAAGAAGGCTTTTTAAGCCAAACAACCTCCTCAGAAAAACATACGATTCATTTACAACAAGAATATTCTCCTTTTGGTTCTAACATCTTTTTAATTGTGTGTCTTTAAAGACTAAGGCTAAAAAAACATATCAATATTTATTTTATCTATCTATTCATTATATATTTTAGACATTTTCAATTTTAAACAAAACTTATATGTTTATTTGTTAATGCGATGTCCTTTTGGCTTAAACTAAATAGCCCAACAATATTGTATGCTTTCAACAAGCTTACATGATGCTGTCACAGTCTGACTGGCTGCAATGCGGATGAGCTCACAAATGTTAAAGATAACACCTCCGTAATTAAGATTCATTCATCAGACTCATAAGTCCTTTGCACTGTTGATAGTCAGTGGTGGTGTTTTGCAATTAATATGTGTGGAAGCATTAGCATGTCAGCAGAGAGCCGTCAGTCACACTTTTAGTGTAAATATCAACAGTAGAGATCTTTATGATCCAAGAGTTAACACTTTGATTAAGCCAGTAAATACAACCTGTTTGATGGAATATGAAACCAGCGTAGCATGTGGACCGCTACATGTTCTGGTTGTCTGTTACTATTCTATACCACACTAACATACAGTATATATATATATATATATAGAGAGAGAGAGAGAGAGAGAGAGAGAGAGAGAGAGAGAGAGAGAGAGAGATTGTATAATTTTTAAAGCTAGAGGGAAGATATGGCACCATATAAAACTATAAAACCTAAGGAATCCATTGGTACCAACCATGTCATACTAGCTCGTCGCAAAAGAGGTTAAATAACGCTCCAAACTTGCGCTAAATTTGGGTGAGAAAAAAATGGCATGGCCATTGTCAAAGGGGTCCCTTGACCTCTGACCTCAAGATATGTGAATGAAAATGGGTTCTATGGGTACCCACAAGTCTCCCCTTTACAGACATGCCCACTTTATGATAATCACATGCAGTTTGGGGCAAGTCATAGTCAAGTCAGCACACTGACACACTGACAGCTGTTGTTGCCTGTTGGGCTGCAGTTTGCCATGTTATGATTTGAGCATATTTTTTATGTTAAATCTCATACCTGTGAGGGTTTCTGGACAATATTTGTCATTGTTTTGTGTTGTTAATTGATTTCCAATAATAAATATAAACATACAATTGCATAAAGCAGCATATTTGTACATTCCTATGTTGATAAGAGTGTTAGATATTAATAAAAATCTCCCTGAAAAATGGTAGATTTTGAACAGATAAAAAATGTGTGATTAATTTGCGATTAATCATGATTAACTATGGACAATCATGCGATTAATCTCACACACAACAATTTTTTTTTCCATAGACAATTGACAGTTGGAGCACTCAGCATTTCTCAGAAACAAAGTTGGGATTAATTAAAACTGGTGCCCATAATATAAACCTATAGGATTGTAACATTATCAATAAGAGTCATGTGTTTATATTTTTAAAGTAATATTGTCATATAAGATTATTTTTATAATTTTAAACGGGAATACAGAATGGGAAAAAACAGTGACTCCTCACAATTCACAACTCTATACAGGTGTTTTATTTCCAAACACACACTTCTAGTGTGTGTTCCTCTCATGGTAGGATTTAAAAATGAATTTGTTGAGATTTTAAATCAACTGTTAGCAGACTATTCACTAAAGTAATTAATCATTCATTCACCTATACCCCTTTATTCTTAACAAGTGTTACAGGGTGATTGGAGCATTAGGAGAAAGACATGGGAACACCCTGAACAGGTCACTGATTCGCTGCAGTTTTAACACATCGGCAAACACATCGCACTAACACCTAACGGGCCATTTTGGAGTCTTAGATTCATCTGACCTGCATGTGTTTGAACTGCGGGAGGAAAGCAGAGAGACGTAAGTGAACATGGGGAGAAGAACCACAGCTAAGATCAAACCATGAACCTTCTTGCTGTGAGGTGACTTTGTTAACTAATGAGCCAACATGCTGCCAGACACCATTAATTAACCAGCACACTTAATTTCCTCTCGTGATACTTATCATTGATTAAATGTTACAGATTCTTTGACTGCTTTTTTTTTTTTGTTTTGACAATGTGTGGTACAAACTGCATTATCGGGTAACTTAACCGCTGGTCTCTGTATTGTATAACAGTTAGTCCCAAGTGTTGTGTTGTTACCCATAATTATGAGGGAACATATTCTTCCAGAAATTGGCTGCATTTCCAATCGTTCATGGCGGTTTGTGTGTGTGCTTTGTGCCGGTCATTGTTTGCTGCCATCATTGTGTAACTGAGTGCTGTTGAACATCCAGGGAGACAGTGGGCTATTCACTGGGAGATTGGGAATCCCACCAGTGAAAAGAAAGTACAAAAGAGCAACACTCAGGGATGCAGTGGGCGAGCACATACTGTATGTATCCAAGAGCATAATGAGCTAGTTTCATTGTTTGGCCTTCCGCATTGGTTTGTCTGGTAGCAAGGAGTTTGTTTTTTAACAAGCACACTGTATCACACAATGGAGGGCAATAAAAATAAAATATGTACTACATCCACTTATCTACCTACATCTACAATATATGTCCATTATGTCCAGAGGTAATGGATTTTTATATAAATAAATATATTTTTATTCATTTTGATTTGCAGTTTTGGAAATATATCTTAGTGTAGTATATCTTATTTGTTGTGGATTTCATCTAAAACAATAAAATCAGCTGTTCCGCCTTAGAAACCCTCCCCAAAATAATATGATTACCCAGGATTAGAAGGACAAGTGAGGTAATGAAATCATATTCAGTGTTGTTGTGAAACTGGTTGTAACTGCGAGTAAGGTCAGATTGTTGCTTGGCAGAAAATAACAGAAAGGTCATCGATCTTGCCTCTCCTCTGCACAGATTTCATGTTGAACAAGGGCAATGTTATCACCGTTTTTGCCTCAGTCGTGGAAAGTGCAGATAGCAAAAATGACATTGCCTTGCTTTTAAATCGTAGGTACTGCATTTATTGTGAACACATATTGTTAGATGGAACGGAAAAGAAAAAAAAAAAAAAATTGAACTAGGAAGTGATATTTTTTTTCTGCAAAAATGTTCTGATTCCTTGAGACAATTGTTGTTAATCTGACAATCTTTGGGTTGTGTTTCTGTGTGACTGTTTTAAGGACAGGGACAAACATTTTCTCATAAACACAGATGTTTACATTACATTGCAAACAAATATGACTTCTCCAATCTTGGATGTAACCCCAAAGAATTGAATGAATGAATAATCATAGTTGGGGAAAACAACATGCAAGGCTCCATCTTATCACAAAGCAGTTTTGAAAGCAGACTAAATGAATCACTGCCTGTACTTCATTCAGCAAAAATAAGAAATTTAATTAAAAAGCATTGATGGATTTAAGCCAATATACACAGATAGTATGAAAAAACACAAACAAACCTATGTCTTTTTAGGTAATTCAATTTCATCAGAAATTAGAAAGTACTATTAGTAAGAGTAATATAACAGAAACATGTTACATTTTTTGGTACAATGTTACTTCTCAACTGTATAATGTATGACTTTATTTGTAAAAGCCGTCAAACCAAATAACTAAAAGAGCAAAAACAAGCCCGGCATCACTCTTTTTTAATATTGCTTTGTTTTGGCAGACTGTCATTCTGTCACTCAGATCACTCTCTCAAGTCTGTAAATGCAGTAGATGTTAAAAATAAGTATTTTCAGTGGTACCCAGTTGATTCCAACCTAAGCTGGCTTGCAGGCAGTCTGCCACTCCATAACAGCAGAGGGTGGGTTTATGCTTGTGCACTTGCCCACGTTGTTTGTGGGGAACATAACATGTGGGGCTTTCATGCTACAACATGGATTTCTGGAAGGGCATGTACAGCTGAAATGGGAAGCGTCTGATTTTGACTCGACACAGCTTGCCTCTGTCAGTTCCTTTAGGCCTCGCAGACCCCTCTGCACTTGCAGCGTCTGTTTAAGAATAAAATTCACACCGCAGATTACCAAAGGCTTTAATTTACATGCAGGCCAAATGTTTTATTAATGTGCATTTTAATAGCTTAAATAATAACATTTTATTGCACTTGTAATCTGCACTTTGGTCACATTTTTTTAGTTGAAGTGTTTAAGTTAGTTAGAAACTTTATTGTCCACAATGTGGAAAATTGTCTTTGGCTTCACCCACAATCTACACGGAAGAGTAAAAACACTAGAGGAGCTCGGAGTTCAATCATATGCAATCAAATCCAGTTCAGTGGGCCTATTACAAACGTACAATGTGCAAATTCTGCAAACGTGACAAATGTGCAAATTCAGTGCATAGTGGGTTTGAGGGGGTGGCCCTGTAGGCTATGATTAACTATGTATTTAATAATTTAACTGTGCTTGGGACAAATGATTTCTTATGGACATTTTTGGTGGCTCGTGGCAGTCTAAAGCGCCTGCCTTGAGGGTAGCAATTCAAATCGTGGGTAACATACCATACAAACACACTCGACAATGTGAAGCACAGGGTCGGCAGCAGAGCCGTGCACCTTGCAGTCTCTAGCTTTTAAATCTTTCCGAATACAACTCAGCAACGTGTGATATCTGATGTGCACTATCTGACCGTTTTTATAGGTCAAGCAAATACATATTTTCTATTTATAATATATCTTCTTTTTTACTCTTCTCTCATTGCTACATATGTGTATGCACTGTAAGGATTGCTATTTAATTTTGTTGTATCTATGCAATGACAATACAGTCTTTCTATTCTATTCTATCAATACTGTAGTCCTATGTGTTTTTGCTCCATTATCAATATTTAACAGTATACTGAACGTAGTATTCTGTAAGCTATTACCTTGTAGTTGCCAGGTTAACTGCCTTTATACAGTATCTCCCAGCTTTGTACTTTCATTTTGCCTTTGCTCTGTGTGACTAGTTCTGTAAATCATCTTAACATATGCTTTAATACATGTTGGCACCATTACTGTATAACACCCCTGGATAAGGTTGATCAGCTACAGATGTGTGTCTCAGGCTTTAGTTACTGAAGCACTGGGGTAAAACCAACAGTGCAGATTTGTAACTTAAGAAACTAGGAAACTACTTGATTCCAGTGACTCTGATTAATAGCTGACTAGCCTTGTTTGTTTTATATTGCATAATTCTACACAATACTGTAGCATTCATTATATTTTCCACTACCACTAGTAGTTGCCCCCACTGTCTGTTAACATTCATGTTGAGTTTAAATGGTCTGGTTTCACTTTCTGCAGTTTAAGAGTGTAATTTGAATCGTCCTCTCTTCACATACATCAGCCTGTGGCTTGTGAATGCAGCTGATCCGCAAAGTCCTCAAAGGACAAATTATGGAAACAGCTGCAATTAGTGGCTGATTTATATATTGTGGTAGGACCTTAGAGACTAATTAAAGCCCTTTGTGTTCTTGTCTATTGGAGACATGCTAATTTGAAGCCTTTTGACTGAGATTCACAAGAACAAGTCTGAAATTCATGCATCTCAATTTGCACGCGCCCACCGCAATAACGAACATTCAGTGTAATGGTTTAAATGGGAACTTGTAAACACGCTCCACGATATTCCAATCTCTACATCATTAGAGTAGATTCTGTGCGATGCTAAAAAAAAAAAAAAACTGCTTATCCCTTATTGGATGGAGTTGCGGGGGCTCTTGTGCATTAAGGCTTTGAGGCTATTGTGCTTATGGCAGATTTCTGAAAAGGGCAAAGCAAATTATCCGCAGGATTTTCTTCCCAAGGAGCAGGTTTCCCCCCTGTTTATTAAATTTGTTAAAGTGCTTCTGAGCAATGCACATTTTATCCTCTTAACAGTCAAATTACTATATACTCCAGCAATTACTTAATGTACTCTAATGAGATTTCCCCATGAAATGGAAGGATTCATTTATTTTAATGTGACGCATTCCACCGGGCGGTTTATGCATCACGTCCCCTCGCAATCCAGGGAGGCTTTGAGTCATAAATACTAAGATGAGCTTGGCTTCCAGAATTGCCACTCTGCCTACAGCAGCAGAGATATGTGAGTCAGTGATCCAGGCACTGGGGGTCTGTTCAGGGGCATCAGCAGGTCACAGGTGCTATTTCCAAGCTCAGCTCTCTGCAACCAGGTATTCTCTAGGATTAGTGAAATAATACCGGGTTGGCAGGCAGTATTTGTGTGATAGGCCATGTGAGTGCAAAATCCAAAACACAAATGACACACCAAAACACTCAAATAAAATAATCACTTTGTGCTCCTTAAATCCCATTAGGCCTAATTAAATTAAAGCCTTTTTTATTGATTCTTTCTGTGTCTTTTATTATATAATAATGATATGCATACAAATCTATTAACCATTTGGAAAAGTGTACCTAATTTAACATTTTTTAAAGATTATTTCAAGAGCTATTTCAGTCATCTAACTGAAGGCAATCAATATTCTAGTGAAACGTACTAAAAGCTCATATCCTCCAACAAAATAAAGCAACTGCTGAAAACACAAGGTGATTAATTTATTAGTCGATCAGCAGAAATCCAATTGGCAACAATTCTGATCACTGGTAAATGTCTGTCAATATCAAGCAAAAATGCCGAACGGAGTCATGGGTCCAGCATCTTAAATGTGAGGATGTGCTGCTTTTCTCTTTATGTCATTGTTAATTGGACATCTTAAGGTTAAAGAGAGATCTGATTCAAAATCAGCATAAACAGGAAACAAAAATAACTTTAAAGATGTCTACCACGGTGATTTATTGTTTCGAAATGTTGTGATCTCAATGCGGAGAAAACAGGTTTCAAAAGGTTGTCTCTTTAACTCAAATGATGGCCATAAAAGTTAAACTTAAGCACAGACATTTGCAACTTTTGATGACAGTGAACTTTTTTTTCCGAAATGACGGAAGATGGCAGAGACATTTCGCTTTGTTATTGAAATGTATAATGTGATGAGAGTGGAGGTGGAAGAGCCAGTCTCTCCATAAGCTGATGTTCCTACAGGCATCTTTTAAGAAGCTGTCTAAACTGTCTTCTTAAAGGCTGCTGCTGAGCCACAGAGGCACTTTGTTGTCTTACATTTGACAGTGCATGTAATATTTGTTACTTTACCAATTACACATAAAATGGTGTAACTTAGACTATTTTGATGTTAGATGCCGAGGACATGACAGTGAAATATTGCAAAAGATAATACTCTGACTTTACAATATTCTTTGTTGAAATGAAACAAAAATAACTGGATTTATGCACATGAAGTGTTAGATTGTTTGAGCAACACACTACATTGCAATGTAACATAAACAAGGATAATAACATTGTAAATAAAGTCTATGAAGATATGGACGCACATGTACATTTATGCAGGGACAGGCTGCATAAACCTGTGCACACCATGCAACATCACAAGAGATAGATTCAAAAATGAAAAACTGAAGCAACAGAAGTAGAGATATCCCGACGATATTGGTGCCTTCAAATGAAACTCATGAGCTTGTGTTTACAACATGGAAAGTCGTGTACACAAAATGATTGGCGTTCAAGTGGTGAGAACATCGCTGCTAAGCAACGGCAATATTAACGCTACTGTTGGCGTCTAGAAGCCACGGAGGCTAACAATTTACCAAGCTAGCAAGTGGGTAACATAAATGCAGTAAATGAAAAGGCATAATGATGGAGGAAAAAGATAAGGCCGTTGGGAATATCAACATTTTCCTCAGACATATTATAAAATTACAAAGAAAAACAATATACAACTAAAATTACAATATATTAACTTATTATGCCCCGAAAAATTACCTTCCAAGGCCTCCGCCATTTCTGAAAACGTCAACAAACACATCACAAGTCGTGAACTCTGAGCTTTTAGAAACTTTCCACTTACGATGTTGTGAATACCACAAGAGGGAGGCGTTAGTATGGACTCTTCTCATAACCATGGTAAACACGACCCCATTTGAAGGAAGTCAAAGTGCGGAATAAGCTCCAAAAACACCGGGTCATACATTTCCCAATATGCAACCAATTGCATCATTTTGTTATCCCTTTAAGCCTGTTAAATGTCCACTTCTTTCAAGCCCCATATAACGCAGGTTTTATGTTGTAAATTGTAAGTTCCCAAGGCCATCACTATGACATCATCATTTAGAAAGCTCCATTTAGAGCTACAGAAGACATTACACAACTGTTTACACACATTGAGTAGTACTCTGCATAACAAATAAATCGGTCTATATGTATAATATCTGTGGAGTTCCCCTTTAAACGACCCAAATTGAATTTAAAACCCTTTGTTTTGGTTGTTTGAGCTTCATTGTCTGCCCTGCAGGCCCAATATATCATAAAAAATCCCATTCATCTGGCAAACTATTGGAAAAACAAATTCCCTCTACACTGCAGGATGTAGTGCAGCACCGATGGTCTGATACACACCACGATCTCAAGTGATTTTCTACTTTGATGTGCACATAGACATGTTTTGTAAGTTTTGAGCAGCAGTCCAGCCCATCTAAAAAATGGAAAAATACTTTCCTTTGAATTTTATGTCAAAGAAGAGTGCTCAACTCCAGTTATCTGCTCCACCAATGTGGTATTCTGGTGAAATAAAAGGACATTTTAATGGAGAGACAAGAGCTTGAGATATCCTGCCGCCCTGATGGAACAGACAGACACACACACACACACACTCCTCAAATCCATTATGGCTTTAGACTTCAAAGCTGATATTGGTTTTTTCAGCATTCTCTGAAAATGGAGAGGGTTGCTCCATGTTTGCTGAGCAAATTTAATACCTCGCGTTATGTGCGCTGCTCACCTCACTGCTAGTCCTAAGTGCAAATGCCGCTCAATATTTTTCTCCATTTAGCCCTACCTGAATTTTGTGTCTCCTTTTCTTCATTTGCTTGTGATTATGTTTGAGACCAATTTTCATGGGCCTTACGTCTCTTCCTCTTTTGTCTTTCAGGTGGGATTTTCGAACAAACAGATGGACCCGTTTCACTCGTTAGCGCGGAGGAGCTTGCCTTTAAATTTGCTGTCAATAACATTAACAGAAACAGGACTTTGTTGCCTAACACAACATTAACATATGACATACAGAGGATTAATATCTACGACAGTTTTGAGGCGTCAAGGAAAGGTGAGTGGCTTGTTCTGTGTTTATTCAAGGATTGTTTAATAAAGTGTGAAGAAGAATCTGGTCAGTCAAAAAGCAACAAAATATCATGGATGTTTTTGTCTCACAAATCAAAGTTTGGTATTTAGTGGAACAAACCTATCCTTACTAAATGAACTGTGACTGAAGAGGTAACACAATATGTTCTCAAGCTTTCTTCTCTTGCTCCTTTCCAGCTTGTGACCAGCTGTCTTTAGGTGTGGTCGCAATATTCGGGCCCTCACATAGTTCGTCATCAAATGCTGTGCAGTCCATCTGCAATGCATTGGAAGTGCCGCATGTCCAGGTGCGGTGGAAACATCACCCCATGGACAACAGGGACAGCTTTTACGCCAATTTATACCCGGATTATTCTTCACTAAGCTATGCTATCCTGGACCTGGTGCAGTTTCTCAAATGGAAAACAGCCACTGTCGTATACGATGACAGCACAGGTGAACAGACTATTCTACTATTCAACTTATCCTCCTCATACAACAGATCATATGATATCTTACTAAAAGTTATTCCTCATTTTTGTGCATTCTCCTAAGAATGTCCAGTAACACATATCAATTTCTACTCGTTACATTTGTAGTTTTTTCAAAATAAATGTCCATCTTCACAGGAAACAACTTGGTTAGGTTTAGGAAAAGATCATGGATTGGCAGATGAATTTTCAACCTATTTACACGTTCTACTAAATGCACAGAATACTGTCTAGCTAGCCTTTTGTGCTCTTTACTTATCATACTTAAAGGGATAATAGGACCTACTGATTATGTAAATTTGGTCTTTAAGAAAGAACATTTACCAATTTTTTACACTTTAAGCCTAAAGTGATGTGACCTCACAGGATTAAAATAACTACATTTGAAATACTTGGTTAGGTTTAGGCAACAAAACTACTTAGGTTTAGGAAAATATACTATATACTATACTATATAATATACTATTATATAATGCCACTGTATTATCATAAACACAGTGCACATGTACTCTGTTCCACTAAAAACAATGAACTAAGGAAAGACAAATGGGATTGCATTTTCTGTGTTGGCCATGTCTTCATTTGTGCTGTTTCTCGTCTTCAGGTCTCATTAGATTACAGGAGCTGATAATGGCCCCGTCCAGGTACAACATCAGGCTAAAGATTCGCCAGCTTCCTCTTGACACGCAGGACACGAGACCCCTTCTCAAAGAAATGAAGAGAAGCCGAGAGTTTCGCATCATCTTTGACTGCAGTCACCAAATGGCTGCACAGGTTCTCAAACAGGTTAGTGAGAGACTGTGGCACTGACCTTCCTGATGTCAGATCTTAGCATGGCCGAAAAGCATGTGGTCCTCTTCCACACAGCTGTCACTGGCACCAGTTGATTCTTTAGCATTCAGTTGATCAGATGTGTTGTGAATGAAAGCATGGAGGCTTCGACTTGGCAAGAACTTGGGAGGAGAGTAGCAGCAGAAGGTGTGTCGGTAATAATTAAGCAGCAGTGAAATTCTGCTGTCGGAGAGTATGGGATTTCCACTTGTGCCACCTGTTTGCTCAGATCGCCTTAAAAGTGAGACAACTACAGTCATGTCCAACGGAAGATATCAAATCTAAAAACTCGCCAATTGATATTTGTGAACTTGTGGAGGATATACTTCCTGGAGAGTCTTCTTATGATGTTAAGTAGAGAAACATATCACAGACTGATGTCGAGCTGTGATCAGTTGTGATGCACAGCTGTTCACTTGTGCAGATGTTGGAACTAGCTATGTATTGGAGACTGTAAAACTGTATTCATGTAAGACGTAGTTCATACAATGGACCTTGGGTCTTCACCATTTAATGCATCTGGGAGAAAACAATGCAAAAAAATTATGCCTACTCTGTTTTTAGCGTGTGGCCTTAAAATGTTACCGCATTCTGATCTGGTTCAAACACTTTTCATGGATGAATTGTTGGCCAGACTTTAATATACATCCCACAAACAGGCATACGATCCAAAATGCTTCATTATCCAAACATGTTTTGATATAAATGATTGTCAGTCAACAAAGAACTGTCAGGATGATGCACAGAGTAGAGATTGCGTAGGTGGTCTTATGCTTTATAGATGTCAGGAACAGGCTGGTGGATCCCCCCCCTCACCCTCCATTCAGTGTGCTGTCAGCTTCTGTTAACTTGTTTACCGAATGCATCATCTCCTCCCAAGTTATTTAAATAACTCAGTCCTCCCAAGTTATTGAGATCTAAGTTGACATATTTTCGCTCGTGGCCAGTCTGCACATCTCGCACCAAAGAATCAGTGTCCTCTTGAGAGAAGAAGTGAGAGAAGGTTTTGAGGCAAAAATGCTCCTGACAGTTCCCGTCCATGACCAAACTGTCAGGGTGCCGCGCAGACAGCACAGACTACAGCTTTTAAAATAAGGGAAAACAGGTGGTTGGTTATGAGTTTGAATACCTTTTGCGCATCATTGATCGGTTACAATAGATGCCCGAATGTGCACGTGTGAAAGCTCATGCTGCTTGATAAGATACAGTGTATTATTGAAAGGTTGTTTTGTTGTGACAAACATTGTGCTTTGCTCTGATACCTTCCAGAAAAGCTTTATGCGGATTTAATTTGTAAAAAATATAGCATTAGACGCAACTGAGCCATATTACCTGTCTATCATAGTCATTCGATATCGAATAGGGCTGCAGCTAAGGTATAGTTTCAGTACTGATTTATCTGCTTGTTACTTTCTCAATTAACCAATTTGGTCGGTAAAATATTTAAAACAAATAGTGATAAATGGCCATCACAAGTTCCAAAAGCCATAGTTGACATATTCAATTCACTTGTCTTCTTCAACCAAAAGTTCTAAACCCTAAAACGTTCAGTTTTTTTTCACATAGAACACAAAAAAAAACTGAAAATATTGACATTTTAGATGCTGGAAACACAATATAGCTAAAAATGTAAACAGATATTACCATATTCAAACAATCTGGTAAATCCGGCCACTATTAAAGGTGCTAAATACAGGATTGGAAGCATTTGCATTGTCTCTGCACAGCTCTCAACATGGCAACGGCAAGCTGGGCGGCTCACAGCAAACGGTGCTAACAACGCTCGCTGCAAACAACGGCGAAAGTGCGATAACAGTGTTTACTGTAGAGGGGGAACGGGTGGGTGCTACGCTTCCGCGATGGCGCCATCAGTCAAAATGGCGTTATCAGCTGTAACCTCTGTATGAGAGCAACGCAGAGCGGCGGCTGTGAGCAAGCCAGCAGAGCACGTTCATATACATAAACATGCACTAAAAGCATTCACGGCTTGGTCAATAAAGGGAGGGGAAGCTGAAATGACAACACACACAGAGGGAAAGCGACGTCATTCTCTGCTCAGGTAGACATTATGCCACTATTTCTTTCGCTGCTATATTAATGCTCTGGATATCAAATTTAGCACCTTTAATATTGCAGCATACAAAGTACAATCTCGCAATACAATTTAGTGTGACAGTCACTTAAAACGACTTTCTTACCAAAAGGCAAATTTGGAATGAATATCGCCGACGTTTTGATTTGCAGGCAGAGGTGACAAAATGTACCAGCTACTGAATGACAGTGTCTTAAGATTTGCAGACGGCGCCATTTACAGCTTTACAAAAAGGTTGGTCCTATCCAAGACAATAAGTAGCATTCAAAGAACAGAATAGAACTGATGCGTAATGTGACTTGACTGGTACAGCAGGTGCATGCGTATGAAGGAGGATCTCATGCGACTATTTTAAAAAAGGGTTTAAATATCAAGCACTGCGTTATGCCCTTGGAATATTTCATTTGTCATACAATGATTCTCAACAATATGTCGGGGATCTGTCTTCGCCCTGACAGGCTCGCCTGCACTCAACATGCCTCTGTCAGGTTATATTCCCTCTCCGACTGGATGTGAGAAAATGAAAAGCATGTCCCCGGTGTCTTTTAAAAGAACTCTGTGTGCCTTTTATTGTCATATGTTTCTATTGTATGCTTTGTGACCCTGCTGATATATTGGCGGAAACAGGGACATATGGACGTTCACTAAAATAAGAGGTTGATGAATAGAAACGTTGAGAGAATTATATTGTATCATAATGTAGATTCATCCTGCAGCAGTGGGGAAAAAAAAAAAACGTAATAAAAGAAAGCTGCTCATAACACAAAACATGACGCAAAGTTTCAATGTCATGTATTTGGCTTGATGGCTATAGATGGAGAAGTGAATTTGCCTCCACATAAGCATCTTATTTATATAACCTTGCCTTTTTTTTTTCCCACAACAGATGGTACAATTAAATAGGCAGAACAGCCGCCACGGGAATGTGGTGCCTTTGAATGTAGATTGAGCGAAACAAGTGGCAGTGATGGAGCGTTTGGATATGAGGCAAAGATTACCGAGCTCTTTTGATTGAAGGCTCTCTTCTTTGCTGGAATAACGTCACGTGCCACGAGCCATTGCAAACCATTTAAATGCATAGAAAAGCATCAAGTACTGTTGCTATTCTCTGTTATTCTGTGGACCACATATAGTGCAGAAATCTACAGAAACTTACTCACAAACGGAACAGTGTGTTAGGCAATATGCTCATTAAAACCTGGCTATTTTCTCTCTACTGATGAAGTGTTTTTGTGCATCTCTTTGGTATCGTTTGCTCTGACTGTGCTGTTGATTCTAAAATGCCCTGACGTGACAAAATGACCATTTTCTCTACCCTGTCTCTATTCATTCACAACTTTCCTTTCCCATCCTCTGTCTCCGTATCCTTCCAGGCCCAGACCATGGGGATGATGACAGAGTATTACCACTATATCTTCACCACTCTGGTAATGTACCGTGCTTGTTAATGCAAATAGAGTCTCGTTTGTTCTCATCTCCCCACCGCTTGAGTTTTTGATGAATAGTGGCTAATTGCCAATGGGGTTTGGATCCAGGCCATAATATCAATTTTGTTTGACAAGCTGGAGGCATAATGGAGTCTTCAGTGTGCAGTAGTAAACACTCGGCTTTATAGTGAAGTCAACAGAAGTCTTTGAGATGGCAGCATAAAAAAACAACAGCTTGAGATTCAAAACTGAATGTGGCTTCCAAGTTTGAAAATGACCAAATGTGGTCTTCTGTGAGCTCTTACATGATGTATAATTAAATAGCATTTGTTTTTAAAGTGAAAATGATGAAAATGTGACCAATATGGCAGCACAAATGTTCAATGTTGATTTGACTTCACGGTCATTTGGTGTGTTTTGGATATTTAGTGTCATTGTTTTGTGTTATACTTACAGGTGTTATTATGCCACCCCATGTATATCAATGAGGGTAGGCTGCATAACAAGAACACCTCTGTAAAAAACAATTAAACAGCATCCAGAATCATTCATTCATTCATGAAGGTAGGATTTATTACAAAACTGTTGTGTGGAGTTAAACTGCATTAGTTTTAGCTAGGTGTACCTAATAAACTGAGTGTATGTCTTCAATAGCAACAAGTTGCCACAGACAGGGTAAAGAAGTAGGAAATAATTGAGTATAAAATGTTTTAAGTTTTGGTCTTTTTATGAGATTTGAAGACTATATATACAGTATAAACAATGCACAAAAAAAATACAACCTGTGATGTACCAATCGTCGATAGCCGATATATTCGTCCAATCGCCCAACCCTAATACAGCAACTAAGCCCAAATTACTGAAGTTGTCTAAAGGTGCTGAAGGCAAACAGTAGGTCAGTTCTTTAAACAAGATACAATAGCACAACACTACATTGAATTGTCAGTTGAGAAACACACAAAAAAATCATCTAAAACATGTAAAGTATTGAGTATAAAATGTAGTAGGTTTTGGTCTTTTTATGAGATTTGAACATTTTTTTTTGCAGTTTGCTGCGTCTTTTTATTTTATATTGTTGCTATGCAACCACCAAAGTAGTGCTAACATCACCTTAATACAAACCATGAACTGTACGCTACCCAAATAGTTAATAGTACCGTTTAAATTATTACAAACAACTTACCCGAAACCTCAAGTACCGCACTAATTTGCCTACCGCTGTGTTCTGTTCAGATCATGTTAGCTACGGTTGGTAAACTCATAAACAGTAGCTCCGGGTATCCGACAACATCCTCCAGGCCTGCTGTTTTCTGTTCAGATCAGGGTAACTACAGTTGGTATAGTCACATAGCTCCGAGTATCCAGCAAAAGTGACCACAAAGAGAAAAAAACGCTAATAACGTTTTTTCAACTCGAGCCGTCCAAGGCGCTCCTGTACAAACGTGAGGCGCTCAGCAACGCAAAGGCAGCGTGCAAAACGCTTCACTCTCATTGAAAAGAATTACAAAAAAGCTAGATCAGGCTGTTAAAATGCACTCTATCTGATCGGGGCCTTATCTTGTAAAATTACAAATGATTTCTGGCTTGAACACGATTTTTTTTCATGATCAGATATCTTTAAGGTAACCTGGGTATATTACAGCTTCATTCCCATCCTGAGCATTTAAAGTTTCACTCTGATAAAAAAAAAAAAAGATCTTGTCTGACTAATACAAGCAGACCCAGCAGGGAGCCGTTGCTGCTCGTCACTGAGCCGCTGACTATCTGGAGACAAACAGACTGAATGGGAATGAATACCAGCATGATCTGTGCTGTTCCTTTCAGTCCCTGTTATCGTCTCTGTTTCTGCTTCTCCCGTGCACACACACCCTCCCTGTCTCTCCGGACTCGCCCAGTCTGTTGTCATAATGCGATATGACACAACGGTCTAAGCATGATGTGTGTCATCTTTCACACTTGACAGCGTGGCTAGGAAAGACATTGTTCTTCCATATGTTATGTTTGTGTAGCATGTCTATTGCTTTAATGGGGAGATCCAAAACCCCTTTTTTATTGCCATTATATTGGTTTATGCAGTTTCCTAGCAGATGGAACAG
This sequence comes from Sebastiscus tertius, assembly GCA_916701665.1. Classification (NCBI taxonomy): domain Eukaryota; kingdom Metazoa; phylum Chordata; class Actinopteri; order Perciformes; family Sebastidae; genus Sebastiscus; species Sebastiscus tertius. Next base: position 82,563 of record CAKAOH010019300.1, read on the forward strand.
AAATATATTTACAAGAGGATGAGCTTAAAAACTTTTATGTGATGTGATTTTCTACGACAACAATATTTTTCACATGAAGGCAGGATATCTTTATAGAATCAGAGTGTGGTATCTATCTAATGCTGCAATGAGCTGTCATATTGATAGACACACCATTAAGGAGATTATACCTGGCGGCTTGATTTCATCCAAAATGATGAAGACTTGTGCGGTATACATGGCAATACAATTTCCTCCCGATGGAATCCACTGATGTCTGTGTTTTATCTTCTGAGTTGAGGCAAATGCCGACTTATTAGAGCGTGAAAAGGCAACAGCGGTGTATGGGGGTAATAACTTCCTTGTCCTTTAAAATGAGTCTGTCATAGCTATCTCTGAGAACCTGAAGCTGAAAACTTTATGTTTGCCACCGCCGTAACACTCGTGTGTGCACTCAGACACCTACAGCATGTAAAGTATTCAGTGTAATGGTGCTGTAGGATTATGTTGATTTTGTGTAATAAACGTGTGTACACGGCAGCGCGGCAAAAAGTGAACTTATAATTGGAACAAGTCACTTTTCTGACATCCCAATATGCCCTAATAGAAACGAAGATGTCACAAAAGACAAATTATATTTTTTACAAACAATCCTGTCCCAGTTAGTTTGTATTCTTAGCTTCAAAGCTAAGAAACTTGTAACCTGATCTACTTTTCCGAGCATTTGTGAATGTCATATAGAACAACAGTGATTTACTTTGATCTCTGCTCACAAAAAAGAGTACTGTACTGCGTTCTAGTGGGAAAGAAATAAAAGAGCAGAAATATTTCAGTGACTGGCGGCGACCGTTCTTTAGTAAGTGTCTTACACGCTCTCGTTCCCCCAGCACTAACCCCACAGGGTGCTAATGAAATATCTATGTTCATCCAAATGTCTTTTCCAAGCCCCCTGGCCTATTCCGGCACGACATGTGTCAACATGTGACTTCACACTTCAGCTACAATGGCTGCCCCAGAAATTACAGCGGCTCAAATTGAATTGCTGAGGGAAGTTGCCAAGGGAATGCAAGTGTTGAATTATTAATATGATCCAACGGAATTGGTGTTTTTAGTCTTGTTCTTTAATCTGCCTGAGCTACAAACAATAATTAATTCCTCCCAAATAAGAAATTTGCACCTATAAAGATTCTTTCACGCAAACATTATTAAGAAAGACAAAGGATATCACGAGCTTGTAGTTTGCGCGGTGCAATTCATTATTATGTAGGTACAAAAACAATAACAATTTGTCAATTCTAAAAGGGTTTGCCAGCAGAAAAGCGACTCCGCCACCCGAGCCTTTTTAGATTTCATATATTACACAGACACAGCCTCCAGACACTGTGCTTAAATCTCCTGATTTGACATTGAAAACTACTGTGTTTCTCCTTTCTTTCACTCTATTTGGTCTTAATATAGCATCTCTTTAATCAGCGGCTTTGTCATTCTCTTTTCATGTGAGGAGAAAGCATCCAAGATGAATACTTAAAGCAAGGATGCTCGATGCTGGCAGACTAAATGAGAGTCCATCCTTTCATTTCTGTTGTCTCTCAAAAGGACCTGATGGCCATTGACCTGGAGCCATATCGCTTCTGCGGCGTCAACATGACCGGCTTCCGCATCTTGAATGTGGATAATCCGCAGGTCGCATCCATCGTGGAGAAATGGTCGATGGAAAGGCAGATTCCACTGAAACCTGACTCGGGCCTGCTGGAGGGCATCATGACGGTATGTTTTATTACTTTTGTGTTGTTCCGTTTAAAGTCAGTCACAAAAATGTCAATATAAAAGGCACCACTACATCTATCTATGTGTCTGTCTTATCTATCTATCATGGCTTTTGCCCTTGGTAAGAAATGGTTTTAATGTTAACTCATAACAAACTCTGTTACCTCAGCGATTACAATCATTATATATCACTTTCTTAGATACACCTTTTGATGTATACAAACAGATGATGCTCCCGGGCTATGGCTCATGTATGAATAAAACATAAACAATGTAGGAAGAACATTAACAGATTTGAGAGGTTCAGCGACAGTACGACTAAATGTTGAATGGGAAAGATGCATATTTTACATGAATTTAAAAGTGTTCCATACTGAGTGGTTCCAGTCTCTTATAAGCAACAATTATCCAGGGATTGTGTGCACCCCCAATGTCTCCTATTTACTCATGGTTCTAGTGGGAAAAATGTCAAGTTGATTAAAGAGGTTAGAAGACTAAAACCAGTCAAGCTTACACGTAGCATAGGTATGCAGGTTATGTACATAACTCAGTGAACCATCTATGTATAAAAGGGGTCTCAGAAAGGACAAACTGTCTAGCATTACACCCATGGACAGCATAAAAAAGAAGAAAAAAGACGATTACACATAAATCATCCAAAAAGGTAGAACAAGTCAAACTATTAAAGTAAACTAATTAAAATAAAACTAAACTAAAATAAGACTAGTTGTCAGGTGAAATGGCGAGCCTGAAAAAATGTGTCTTAAGATTTAAAACCAGAAACAGCACAGCAGATCGAAGACTAACTGGAGGACTGTTCCAAAGCTGAGGTGCCGGTACAGCAAATGCTCCATCATCCTTTGACCTTAACCTGGACTTTGGAACAGCCAGCAGGCCTAATGTGTCATTTTTTTCAGCCGCAGAGATGGTTTGCGGAGCTTGAAGAGAGAATGTGAATGTGACTGATGAAAATATAACAATACGCCAGGCGCTAAAGACGTTGCAAACGTTTGATTGGACATTAGAGAGCCTGGAGGTGGCATTTCCGTGTAAGTGCCTCACATCCATTACAACGAAAACAACCTTATTAATTATATTTACAGGAGCTCCTACTCATCATCCAACTCTTCCAAAAAAAAATCCACCCATGGAGTTGTGTTGGGCCGAACTTACATGGAACTATTGTATCAGGCTTATCAAATAAATCAAAGACCGCCTGACAAAGGATTTGAAAACTTGCGGGTCCAAATCAAAAAGAAATGACAAACTACTAGAATATTCCTGCTTCTGTTCTGCGTGTCGATGACAGGGTCAGATATTAGCAAGAATAGCACAAATCCACTGGGTTATTTTTATGCTTTCAACAGTACAGACGGGGCTGATATAATGCTGAGGAGAACATTCATTAAGCCCTTTCGCACCAATTATCCTTTGGATGTGCCATTCTCCCTTCACATTGTTTCAGACCAGGTGCATCCCTTTACAGCCAATCTTTTTGAAATGGAGAGTTTATAGTGGATAATGCACCATTGTCTCAGTATGTTTCTAGGAAAATGAGAGGGACTTTGTGTTACTCCAATAGCCCACACAGTTCACATATCAAACTCAGTACAGCCCATTTGGGATGAGACAGAGCAAGATGTTCAGAGCATGAATGTGCTACCAACAAATCTGTAGAAATGTAATTATGCCATCAAGACAGAAAGATCTTTATGGAAGGTTTCCAGTCTTTGTTGAATTCATACAATTACCTACAGGCTGTTCAGGCTTTTCTGGTGGACTGTTACAGATTGTGTAGCTACAGTATAGTGTTGACAGTAATTAGATAGTATAGTCGGAAATAAATGGTTATTATAGAGCAGGTGTTGATAAGCAGAGGACCATTTGTGACATACTGTCTAATTTGTGATTTAGGTCTAACATGTTACAAATATTTACCTTATTTACCTAGCGAATTAAAGGGGAGCTCATTTACTAGAATCTTTTTTATATCATGTGTCCACTAATGTGTAATTCCCATTGATTCGATATTGCAAAGTTATCATCAAATGTAAATTAATCATGGTCTGTTAATCCAATATGCAAAAGTATAAGCTGACCATGAAGTTCAAACGCAACGGATTATTATTAAACTGATGAACAGGAGTTGCTGTATACTGGTTAAGACCATGCAGCATAACAGTATACAGCATAGGGTTGGGTGATATGTTCAAATTTTCCAACCGGCCATCGTCAGCCCAACAACCGGTGATTGCCAATTTATTTGTGCAGGTATGCAGGTGTGCAGGTGTGAATGTGCGCTTCATTCTAACTCGACAGAAACTAAATAAAACCCACCAGAACCGTCTTGGTTAGTCTTTCCAACAATCACCAACTCTGGTTTGGTGAAAATAAACCCTTATTTCACCGAGTTAGATGTGAAAATATGCCGGCTCTACACATTGCGTTCCCCCATTGTATCTTTTTGCTGAGCGGCGGCCGAGCAGCTCTCGTTCTTCAGTGGTGGACCATTAAATTAGCAAAATAAATTGTCAATCATCGCCTAAATAATGGCCCAAAAAATAAATAAACAACCGGCGATGTACTCAGCCAATCGCCGATATATTCGTCCAATTGCCCAACCCTAATACAGCAACTACAGTAAGTCCAAATTACTGAAGTTGTCTAAAGGTGCTGAGGCACATGTCAGTTACAGTATGTAAACAAGACAAATACAGCACTATACTTTATTGAATTATCAGTTGAGAAACATACAAGGTGCTCCTGTGTCATATATAATTTAAATTCTTTAAATTGATCTCAAACGTATATAGCTGCACAAAGCACGCCTTTAAAAAGATTGAAAGAAACTGTCACATAATAAAATGAAGTACTAAAAGTCAGGTCATAAAGTATATAACTTATCTGAAAATTTAATGTCCATACTAAAAAAGGTGATATGAGAAAAAAATTGGAATTCCTTTGGATTTTTCCATTTTTCAGTGTGAATTAGATTGATGGTGACCAAACTATGTATGTCTTTCCACAGGCATCAGCTGAATTAATGTTCACCCCTTATTCCAGACAGATGCGGCTCTGACCTATGATGCAGTCCACATTGTGTCCGTCTCATACCAGCACGCTCCGCAGATGACGGTAAACTCGCTGCAGTGCCACCGCCACAAACCCTGGAGATTCGGAGGACGCTTCATGAGTTTCATCAAAGAGGTGATGGGACACCTTTGGCCTGTTGCTATTTGATTTAAGTGTTATTGATAATAGAGCATACTGATTGAATGGCGAACACAACAGTGGGAGTGGAGTGAGGACAGTGTAGTCATTTGGGACTTGGATATTTACCCAGCAAATCAATCATATCCACACACAAAGCAAACCAAGCCTTGATAGACACATCAAAGCATTGTTGTTGTCAGCTTTATAAATCCCCTGTATTCATAACCTATTTTCCAGAAAGCACGTACTGTAACCTTTTGAAAGCACAACTAGTGTAGTCGGCTCTTATTTAATCTAACATGCGAGTCTGACAGTGTCTCAGAATACACAAACAAGCTTGTGCAAAATGGCAGATTAAGGGTGTGCAGAGACGCTACTATTTGTATCTAGATTTGTTCAAACAACAAAATCATTTGTATTGTTATTTGTCCTGGGTGCAGTTTATAAATGGTAGGAATTCCAGTTGTTTTTTCCTCTTATAATCGCTGCTATTATTGCAAAATTAAAGCATTAACCTCCTGGATCTACTGTATTTTGCACAGGCTTCGCCCTCTAACCAGGATCCTTCATCTGTGGTAACTGCCCAATAAATTAGCATATACCCACAGAGCAATCAGAATGATGGCTACAGGGGGCTGTCCATATAAAAGGGCAGAGCTAAACCTTTTTTCCTCATCCACTTATCATTAGCAAAATGGCTGACGACTTCTGTTCAGTACCCATGGCTTTGTCCAAAGATTTTTCCAAGTGCATGCTAGGTCTCCCTGTGGTTTGCAACTAGTTTCAAGCATGCTTTTTGGCCTATTTTCCAGTGATGATCTCTCTCGAGCATTACTGTGATGACAGTGAGAGTGTGGCCGTAGATCTCCTGAGCCCTATTCTCCTACTCGCAGCATGACAGCATCCTTCTCCATCAGGATGTTAAAGAGCATCTTTAACATCCTGATAGAAAGAGTGCAATTGCTACAACACTGAGGAACCAGGGCTAAAGTTATAGTAGGCTGTCATTGTGTCTGGGGATGGCCACTTTCAGATGTCACACAAAAAACACTATCCCTTTGTCATACTGTGCCATTGCCAAGCCTATCCTCTAATGAGAAAGGCAAGGGGAGCAGTATAAATGTCCTCATGTATAAATATAACATTTTGTTTACCCTAAAGCATCCACTTTCAAAGAAAGTGTGGATGAGTGGGAGGTTTGAAATGGCCACTGCTTGTGGCTCCCTCCAAGGCTTTCCTTCACCAGCAGGCCAGGCAGTGTCCTTGAGAGAGTAAAAGCTGATCTTCCGTAATGGTATCAGGCTCTTTCACTTCACTGGTATTCAAAGACAAGGACCAACGATTTTTATCTTGAGCTGCGAAGATAGGAAGGGGAGTATAGATATTTTGTTTGGGCGGGGCTGTAGCTCAGTGGGTAGCAGGTTGTCCTTTAACCACAAGGTTGACGATTCGATCCCCGTCTCCTACTGTCCGAACGTCTAAGTGTCCTTGAGCGAGACACTGAACCCCAAGTTGCTCCTCGGGTGCTTTACAGCAGCCCACTGCTCCTAAATGCTAATAAAGTTATATTTTTTTAAAGTTATAAGTTCAAGTTAAACCATCTTGGTTCCCCCCCTCCTTCAGTTTAGGATCAAGGGTAACACACTATGTGTTTTCAGGACTTTCTTGAGGTGTATTGCACTAAAAAGGGACCTGTCAGGATTAAAGACTGGTGCTTGTGTTTTCAGTGCAGCGCTCTAAGACCAGTGAGGTGTTGGTTAGTTTTCTCATAGCTATCTGTGGTTTTATTAGTTGTCTCTCATGTCCTCTGGCCTTCTGCTAAAGCAGTCTCACCTGGCCACTCCAGAGAAACAAGTTATCATGCATTGACCCCTTGAGTCTACAGAGGCCTGTTAAGATAGATAAACCTGTGTGAAGTCATTTAACTCTGGCTCTATGAATACAGGTGGGGCTCTCTAACAAGCCATCCCTGCTGCTTCTTTAGGTTCTGAAGCCTTAGTAAATGAGGAAGAGGTAAACAGAAGGAGATGATGGGGGCAGGCCGGATTTTCAGTATGTGGTTTGGAAAAAAAATAGGGGGTCAAACCTACAGTATACAGCCCTGTCGTCTGACTGGATTTATAGAACGAGAGTTACAATGTGTAACCATCCAAAATGTTATTACTGCAATGTCATTATGAGTGCAAATGTTGGAAGCTGAGAAAATGCACATTTTCTCCTTCCAGTAGCTGTTTTCATCTATTCTTGTAATACCAAGAATGTATTGTGTAGTGTAAAATGTGTACAATTGTGCTCTGAAATCAGATGCCCCATATTGTAACGTTTCTCAGCTACACATCCCCAACTGGCACAACATCCATGAATACGATTGTTTGTGTCTGAGTTGTAGCAGCAATCCCTGCTTGTCTGCCAAATGTGCAAACACAATACCACAAAGGCTTATACCATTACAATGCACAACAAACAATGTCTTGTGTGTGTGAGTGTGTGCGGTACATAGGGTCAGTTGAAACAGGGAGCATTGTTAGCTATTCCAACAAGCTGTATTGTTCCATTAGCAGCTATATTAGTGACTCGTAGTGATCACGACTAAAGCCAATGAAATATTATCGCATTGTCCTTATACAAACATACTGTAGTGTTCGGTTATAAAAACACTTACTCAGGCCTGATTTACACTCTCTTCTAGATAGGCGTCTGACATGTTCTGAAGGTCGAATTGGCCCTTCGGATGTGATGTGGCTGAGGCATTTATGTCACTCTCTGAATTAGAGCTGTTTGAACATGCCACCCACCTCGGTGGCGATAGGCCAGATGGAATGAGGTATGAGGGGGTTTGAAAAAAGGAGAGTGCCACAAATTTCTCCTTGAAGCTTCGATCTTCTCACAACAGATTCTGGCAAGCTACAACAAAGACAAGTGAGAGCTATAGCCCGTAGGGTTGTGACAGTTTGGATTTTAAATATCAGAAAAGTGCTGCAACTCGACACACAAGGATTGATTGCTCCATTGTACCGAGACTTTTTGGAGATCTAGCGTCTGCATCACAGACTGTGACTGAATGAAAGTGACATCAATAGACAATTAAAAATCTGTTATTTTGCAGAAAGATCACAACAGACAAAAAGAGGAAATGAGTAAGATAAAAATAAATCTTGGCAAGACATTTAAAAAAAGAAAAAAAAGGATTCCCCCCACAAATGCCAAGACTAAACACAACTAAAACACACAATCAGATACAAGAAAGAAGCCTCAGCGTCACAAGTGCTGAAAGATGGCCACCTCCATTAGCATACGTGTGAGAAAAAAAGCTATGTAGACTGTCATGTGTGTTTGCTTATAAACACATCTGTGGAGGTGGCGGGTATCAGGGAATCGTAATAGGGGGCAGTTATGTGTTTTTCCCCCACATGGGGAATCAAGCAAAAGGAGATGGTTGTTAATTAACTCCGTAGTCTGGAGGGAAAATGCGTTGGAGGCGTTGAGATGTAAAATGTAATTAAAAAAAGGAAATGCAGCCTGTACGGTTTGTGTTTGTACTTTTGATCTGTTGGTGTGTGTGTGTGTGAATTTACACATGGTGAAAGATAGAGGGTGTTGTAGTGTGTGTGTGTGTGTGTGTGTGTTTTGGTAACAGCCGACATTTCTCTCTGCTTATTTGTTCATTATTTTGTCATATTGTTATGTTATATTTTGGTATGCACATAAACTTACAAGACAGTAGGTGTGACACAATATTAGGAATGCAATGCAATATAAACTACACACAACATAAAATCTGATTGGGCAATAATTAGGCATTATAAGCCCCCAAATGTATTGATTGCATTAGACTATACAGGGGTTTAGACACTTATTGCAGAATTCTACATTCCCAAATAAGGTTGGCACTGTAAATCTTGCTACATGAATGTGTTTGGATAAGTATAAATATGTAGATATGTTATTTTCAGTCCCACTGGGATGGTTTGACGGGGAGACTGTCATTCAACAAGACAAGTGGTCTACGTACAGACTTCGACCTGGACATCATCAGTCTGAAGGAGGACGGGCTTGAAAAGGTACATTACATCAATGCATTCTTTGCCGAGATGGAATGAAAGCAGTGTGACATCAGATGCAGTGTAAGAAAAGTGGAGCTTCTGTGAGGAATATACCATAAAAAAAAATAATTTAATGGATTATTGATTTCACAACTACCTTTCAGATTCCCCCCTCGATGTGGAACAGATAATGCAAATTTGACAGTATCATTTACCTCCTAACAAGGAAGCAAATTGGCTGTTTCAACATAAGCATAAGTTAGTGGATCATAAAGCAAATTGGATTAGGGTACACATTAGGGTGTTAATTGCAGCCTCTCTTAATGATAATTTGAGGTGATGCCCAAAATGCTGTTTGGTGGTAATGAGCTGTATAAACATGTTTTACAAAAAAAGGAACTAAAAGGTTGGTAATGTAGAACTTATTTTATTATACTAGAAGGCAAAGTACCCTCTGGACTATAACAGCTTTTCTCTTCTGGAGGGCTTTCATACATTATGAATACATCAAATAGGGATAAGTCCCATTATGACTTCCTCAAGTACTCCCTAAAGGCTCAACACTATATAATAGCAGGGGCTTTTCAGCTTGTAACCCTTCTGTTCAAGAATAGAGCTTGTACTGCTGCTTTGAACTGATTCTTCTTCTCCATTTCACTGGCATCTTGTCCTGCGTGTGGTCATTTAAGTTGAAGCACAGTCATCTTGCAAAAGTATTTGATGCCATATTAGCATCTTCTCATTGTGTCTCTGACAAATCCCATGCTCATGCATGTTAGCGTTGATCCAGCAACGTGTCGCGGATTGCTGGATTTTTTTCTCCCTTGTATATCCGTGGAATCGGCTTTAAGTGTTTGAGCCGGTTAAGATGTGGACTTTTCTCAACTAATCCATTGTAATTGAATATTAGCCCAAGTTTGAGCTTGTGCTGGAATTATGAACAGGTTCTCAGAGTGCCACTTTCCACTCAACGGCGCCAGCATGCTCAGGGGGGTGAAAGAAATGTAATGCTCACCATGCGGTTGCATGAGTAAATAACTTTTGAATCAAGTATTTTGCTAATCATGTTTAATGAATTGAGCTAATTGTAATTGGGTACAATTAGAAAAGAATTTTGCAAAGCGGAAAGCATTCACCGATATTTTTAAATCTCTCTCCTGGAGTCCTCTTTGGTTGTGTGACAAGCTGTAACTAATGTGCTTTTCAAATTAGAGCATATGCCTCTCTTTGGATTAGGCAAGGAGGACATTAACACATGACGTTTTTCATGCTTTTTTCATGGGGCGGGGGGGCTGTATGTCTTTAAATGGATCCACCTCGAGCACAAACCTCAGTGAATATTAAAAGCTGTAGCTGCAGTAATAGAGAAAGCGGGAGGGATAGGAGGAGGGTTTGGTGGAGGGCTCGACTTGCAAACAGAGATTGTTACCGACAGCCACAGGACTATTTGTGCTAATGATATGTTCCAGAGTGTGTCTCTACAATATGCAGAGCTTTTTGCCTCCGGGGTTCTCGCATGTATAAATCCTTTTATTTGTTCAAATCTCTTGGTTTATCTCACTGAGACTGCAGAGAGAAATTAATTTACAGTGTAATCCAACCAGCAACCCCATGCTGTATCTTCATTCAAATTAACTGCAAGCTTTTTTGCAATATTTGCTACCTTTAATAATGTTCTATTTGTCTGTTTTAGCCCTATTGTTTAGCCTTATAATTTTTTTTTCATGCACATTTGCACCTCGTCGGAATGTCCCAACATCAATATACCAATATAATATAATGAATCATTATCATTGATATAGTTTATAACTGCAATCATGATTGATCGCATGATTGTCCATAGTTAATTGTGATTAATTGCAAATTAATCACACATTTTTTTATCGGTTCAAAATGTACCTTAAAGGGAGATTTGTCAAGTTTTTAATACTTTTATCAACATGGGAGTGGGAAAATATGCTTGCTCTATGCAAACGTATATTATTGGAAATAAATGAACAACACAAAACGCAAAGACATACATATGACAAAACAAAATTAGTTGTTTTTATAGTTTCATATTAGGCCAGTTTAGCTTTAAAACTGAACCCGCTACAACCTAAAAACCGCAAGTTGCGTTAATTAGTAGCATTAAAACTAATTCACGTCAACATGTTATTGCGTTAACAGCCCTAGTTTGTATGCTTTAATCGATTTATATACAAAGATGCAAACAGATGCATGAAAGCATGGTATAGCTTAGTTGATGAAGATGAGGGAAGGTGATACAGTAGGTTTACATGTTTTGACAATTTTTGATCTCATTGCAATCTATTTTATTCTTTTACAAAAATATCTGTGAAGTCCATTGTTTTAACATACAATTCATCAAATGATTCAGATTTCTTTGATTTGCCCATCATGCTTTGAAAGACGTACACCTAACCACCCCCTGCTTTCCAAAACGCCCTGACCTGCTGATATAAAGGTGACTCAGCCAATCATCTAATGCTGCTGGAGATGTGTTCAACCTGGCACTAATGTGGGAGACTGGTTGGCGGGGGAGTCTGCTGGGGTCACAGCACACCAACAGACACAGAACACTTAGCTACATGATTTTCATCTTCCGCAGGTGGGGAAGTGGAGTGCGTCGGGAGGTCTTAACATCACAGAAGTGCCGAAGCGAAAAGGGATGAACATCACTGATTCCCTATCTAACCGCTCCCTCGTCATCACCACCATCCTGGTAAGTCACCTGTGTAGCCTGGCGTAAAAGATACCCTCCATGTCTCCTCACTTTTCCTTCCAGATAATACACTGAAATTCAAGCTTTCAACAAGGTCTTATATTGAGCTCTTTCCAGCATCAGCCATGTTGTATTCTATATTTATTGCAGCATTTGGAGGAAGTGTGCTCAGTTTACATTTTTTTTGGGTCTCTGGTGACTGACACAAATGATATTTGCTCCATCTAAACATAGCACAAAAATCATAGATGTCACTTTAGGATACTGTATTATAACTGAGTATTCACTAAACCCCTCTGCCAAACAGAGATTGTCCAATCATAGCATAACAACTGTAGCTAGGCACAGCAGGCTTGTCATGCTTTGAATTTCCTCACATATTGAAGCAGTGTGCACCGGGCTGAAATAAGAGTGATACTCGGCATTCAAGGAGTTTGGATGGTAGTGTCCTTTTTTTAGTCTTTCCAAGCCAAATATACTAGATGAAAAGGTGTAAGGAATAGATTAAACAGTGTTTAACTGCTCTATGGTGGGATGCCAACATTGCCATGCCTGGCTAGCTAAGTTACGCATTCCCCCACTGTGGGGAAGCTACTATTTCAGAGTTTAGGCTAAAGTTAGTGGCTCTGTCCTGCTCTTTATTTGTACTTTGGAAAGTTTACACTCCAGGAGCACCAAACGTATTATCCAAAATAGCTTTAAGTTTGTCCAACTCCTTTTATTTCTTGTAGCTTTAAAAGTGAAACAGTTAAGTAAAAAGTATTAAACTAAGTTCTTGCTTACATGCTTGGACAAAAAAAGACAAACAACTAAGGGGGTTATCAGATTGAAATAAGACTCACTTTTTTTTAGCATGCTTATGTCTCTTTTAGCCTGAGCATTTACCCATTTTGTGCATATTTAAGACACTTTTTACAAGGGCAGGGACGACACACCTATGTCCAAATTCGATACTATCACAACACTTAGGTGCCGATTCGATATGTATTGCGATTTTTAAGTATTGTGATTCAATATTACGGTTTATTGCAATTTGTGTTAACTTTTTTAACAGTAGACCATCGGAAAAAGTTAAATCATACACTTCTAGAGACTTTTAAATTTGAATATCTATATTAATACATTAATAAATTTAGATTTCCATGTCCTGATGTCAAATATATCAGGCATTATTTATTACAATTTTTCCAATAACCCAAAAATCTAAGAATAAAGATGTTTCCCTCACAAATTAGTGGTATTTTCTTTTTAATTTATAAGGGACATGAAATGTTTAATACTTGAATATAATATATTAGGTGAACAGGTGAAAGGTGAATATAATCCAATCAATCTTATTTCCATATATGTATTTTGCATTATACGGTTCCCTTTGTTAAGACCTAATTTTGAAAACCAGATGTAGTCACACATGTACACTTCCGCTAACTTCGCCAAGTCCAT